>PVKA01015539.1:0-49827 GCA_004027165.1 Ctenomys sociabilis | reverse complement strand
CGAACATACGCCTTCTTCTCTCCATCAGGCCTGATTAGGGTATTAACCTTGGCAACATCAATGTCATAGAGCTTCTTTACAGCTTGTTTGATTTGGTGTTTATTGGCTTTGACATCCACAATGAACACAAGTGTGTTGTTGTCCTCGATTTTTTTCATGGCTGACTCTGTGGTCAGGGGGAACTTGATGATGGCATAGTAGTCAAGCTTGTTTCTCCTGGGGGCGCTTTTCCGAGGGTACTTGGGCTGTGAGCTGCAGTGTCTTGGGACGGTGGAAGGTGGGCGATGTTCTGTTCTTCTTCTTTTTGTGGCTGTGGATGCCTTTCAGCACCGCCTTCTTAGCCTTCAAAGCTTTTGCTTTGGCTTCAGCTTTGGGAGGGGCAGGGGCTTCCTTCTTCGCCTTCGGCGCCATCTTGGTAAAAGCATTTTGTTACTTTTTATGGCTGAATTATATTCCACCACATGAAATAAATTACTAGAATTTGTTCATTTATTTGCTGGTGAACATTTGGGTGGGTTGCATGTTTTGGACATTATAAGTAATGCAGCTATAAACATTTTGTACATTGATTCTGTACCCTACAATATAAAAGATATATATCCCAGTGAACAAGAAAGAGAGAGATCTTGCTTATGGACTTCATATACTACTATTAAATGTGATGTGGTGAGTACTAAGCTGTAAAAATGGATTAAGCATGGTCCTTATTCACAAAAAGATTTAAATGTAATACATCATAGAATTTTAATGTGCAATTATAAAAGCAGTGAAATGAACATTGCACATTTTAAATAACTTGAATATAGAATTGAGATGCCTCTTGAAGTAACTTTAAAGTAATACAAATTGGGTTAGTCCAGTTCTAAAATGTACAATTTGCACATGGACAGGCTGGGGAGATAGCTCAGCAGTTAAAGTGCCTGCCTTGCAAGCACAAGGACTCAGGTTTAATACTTGGTAACACATGCCATGCTGGCCCTGGAACCTCAGGTCTGCTGTGCCAGCCCCAAAACGACGTGGTGGTGCATGCCTGTAATCCCAGCACTGGTGAGGCTGAGACAGGAGGATCACTACAAGTGTGATCCTCCTGCATTTTTAAAATTTATACAGACTTTTCTGAATTCAAGGGTTGATGAATGTCTGTGATTTAGAAATTAATTACAAGGGAAAATTCCTGATATTTGTTTCTTATGTTCTGA
This sequence comes from Ctenomys sociabilis, assembly GCA_004027165.1. Lineage (NCBI taxonomy): Eukaryota > Metazoa > Chordata > Mammalia > Rodentia > Ctenomyidae > Ctenomys > Ctenomys sociabilis. Next base: position 48,628 of record PVKA01015539.1, on the reverse strand, counting down.
AGTTGTGATTCTCTTCTAATCCTTACTTAGCTCCTAAAAGTACAGTCAGTATTGTAGAAAAAAGAACGATATTGCTAAATTTATTTTTGAATAAAAACAATAGTCTGTATTTCCAGCTAAAACAAAAAAGAAATTTGGAGTACATTCCTTTTTCTATCAAAAAGTACAAAGTAATGTTCACTAAATTTTAATATTAAATATCTTTGAAAATGGTCTTATAACTACTGTATGTATAATTTATAATGATGAAGTGACTGATGAATCAGTCCTAGTCTGTGTTTAAAGTTAGAGCTCAATTCTGTTACATGGTTGAGCTGTCCTAGTAGATTTGTACTAGTGTACTTGTACTAGGCTCTATTAATATTTTTATTACTGGTAGTGCTTGTAAAGTACTAAGTTATTCAGTAGCAAAGATTAGATGACTAAGATGTTTATTGATTCCCTTAATCTCACTCTTATTGTAAGAGGATTTTTAAATACTACAATAAGACAAAGTAAATAGAGAAGGAAATGAGGATGACTAGAAAATGAGCACAGGGAAGATAAATAGACTTAAAGATAACATTAGTGCACAAAAATGTATGATCATCATATCCACCCTTAAAATTCCTAATGGCCAACGAAAAGTGAGAGTAGTCTACAATGAAAGAGGTGTACTTTTTTCTTTTTATCAAAAAAATATAGGTTATAGTAGACAGGTGCTTGGACATCTTAGGGTTTAATTCTCAAGCATGAAGAAGAATATGAAGTCATATTTTCTATTGCTAAAAGTAATAGAGTATGCTATAGTATTGATTTTAAAATGAGAATATTTTCTTTATTGTAGCCTCTGACATCTCACATTGGTTTTTTATGTTGTACTGCTCTTCAGACTAAAGTTACTTTTTATGAATTTCAGTGTTATCTCTCAGGGTTCATAATTTTTTTCTATTTCAGGAGGGATTGTTATTGAACACTGAAATATCAGGAAATTGTTCTAACTTCTGCCTTTTAATTACCTGTCGCTTAGTAATTGTAATCTTATACTCTTACATTTATTGATTTCCTATTGTTCCTTTAGCTTACTCTGCCTGCTGGCTTGTCTCTGCTTAGTTCCTTCCCATTAATTCATTAATTCCCACTTGAGGAATGGCATTTCTCCCAGAATACTTGAATACCAATGGAGTCATTCCCCTGAGAAAAGCTCTTCACAACATTAATTTTCATATTTAGCTTTCGAGGATAGCTCCCTGCTGCCCTCTTCTGGCTGAGACTTTCGGGTATAATTGAGAAATTTAATATTTTAATCTTTAGCATGTCATCAATACCTTGGATAGACCATTGGTACCTAACCCCAGCTGTATACAATAGAATGAATCAGGGTAATATTTTAAAAAAATCTTAATAATGCATGTGCTCCACTTTTGGTGATTCTGATTTGATTAGCCTGGAGGTGGTCATTGGGATTTTTAAGAAAACTCTATGTGTTTAAAATGTTCAGAGCCGGGCGTGGTGGCGCATGCCTGTAATCCCAGCACTAGGGAGGCTGAGGCAGGAGGATTGTTGTGAGTTCGAGACCAGCCTGAGCTACAAAGTGAGCTTAAGGCCAGCCTGAACTGCACAGTGAGACCCTGTCTCAAAAAAAAGACAAAAAAAAAAAAAAAATAAATAAAATGTTCAGACAGTGATTAAAATCCCAGCTACTGATACAGATGGCCCTTACACTTATATAATACTTGAATTCCTTAGGTATAGCCCTCCTGTTAGATAACATAATGGATTTTTAAAACATTAAATTGAGAGATATAGAAGCATTTCTACTTCTGAAAAAGAATAAGGAATAAAAAAACTAAGGTTTGTGTAGATTTTAGTGACACTCTGTTATCATTTTTTCTACTTGCTTTTAGATCTATTTTGAGATTTTTTTGTTTTCTTTTTTTCCTGATTTAGGCACTGAGCCGATAGGATTCTCCCTGGATTTGGCTACTGGAAAATATTAGGGGGAGACTATATGACAAGTGGAATGAGAAGCCAGCATCTTTTGTTGTTGTTGTTGTTGTTGTTTTTTTTTTGGCTTGTTTTGTCTCAGTTGCCATCTCTAATAAAGGCAACATGTCTGCCACAGTAGCTATGTTTCCTTTGTGACTTCTGCTCTTGGAAGAAAGCTCTGTGGTGCCACATCTGCAAAGTCCTGTCTTCCTGTTGAATCCTGTCTGTGGGAGGTATCTTGGTTTCTGTTCTCCGTATTAGGCTCTGACTGTGACATCTCTTGTTCTTCTGACTCATCCCCTTGCTGGTGTATCTTCACGTAGTTCCATACATTGAGCCATTAGTTTCCTCCTGAGGGGCAGCAGGCAAATCTCCCTTCCTCTTTTTCTTTGTTCCTCCTGATCCTTCTTTGTCCTTTGCATAAGTGACACCAGAATTACGAGCAGTATTTAAACAGTCTCAGTGAAGGGGAGTTATTTCTTAGAAATGGAATCTCTAATTCTAGTAAATGTTCTTTCTCCTGGTTTTGCTTCTTGAAATGCATAAAACATTCATGCTAATACTGTTTCTAAATTGAATTAGAAATCTATGGTAATTGTGCCTTTAATGTGAACTTTTTAAATTTAATTCATTATTAAATACTAGTTGTAATCTTTTTAATAATACTTTTAATCTGTTATTGACAGTGATGTTGCTACTTCTATTTTGAGTATTTTAACCCAAGGTACATATCTTTCTTACTAAACTTTAGCATAGATAATTTTTAAAAAAAGAGTATATCTCATACTATAGGGATTTGTGATTAGAGCCTTTCTGTAGAAGAGTCTTATTTGAGTAGTCCTCTTTTCCTTTCTAAAGGAAGATTATAGTAAATTGTGTTTTGTTAGAACATGTGCCTAAGACTGTAATATTGTTTCTTGATTAAAAAAAAAAATCATTAGGAAACTTGGATACAATACCAAGCCAGCTACCTCTTGAGTCATTTCCTAAATTTATTGATATAATATAGTAATTTACTTAGTTTTTGAAAGAGTTTTAGGATCTCTGGGGTTTTTTTGGGGTGGGTAACATATTAACTAGTTCACTTTCATGTGGAATTTACTGATTTAGCTATTGGCTTTGCATGATACCCGAAGCGTTTATGTGTATCCAGTAGCAGAGTTTTTGAAATCCTACCAAAAATATAATAGACATTTGTGTGAAAGTAGATTAATATTGCTTATTTCTTCAATCTTTGAAGCATTAGTGGTTCTTTCAATCTGTGTTTGTATAGACTGTTTAAAATGTCCTTGCTTTTATTGTTTATATTTGGAAATTTCAACAATTTGTGTCACACACAGACACACACACAGAGGGATTGAATGTAGGGCCTTTCATCTGTTATGCAGCTGTTAATACCAGTAAGCTACATTCCTAGTCCTTGCATAGTTTTTGTGATATTGTTAGGTTGCCCAGGTTGGACTTGAACTTGGGATCTTCCTCTAGTCTTCCGAATAGCTGGATTTATAGATATGTAGCATCATGACTATCTAATTTCAACTTTAAGTATGAATGTAGTGAACTAATTCTATTCTTTTATATATAGAGCATGCAGAGCACTTTGCACTGTACTTATAACTCAGTAAACATTCAAAACTTAGTAGGAATGATTGTGATGCTTGTGGTAACAGTAGCAGTGGTGATGCTCATCTTAGTTGGTGACTTTCAAATAATATTGCACATTTACATTATTTCTGGTATTATAAACAGTACTGTTAGGCTGGGGAGATAACTCAGCAGTCTAAGCAACTGCCTGGCAAGTACAGGGACCCGAGTTTGATCCTTGGTACTGTATGCTATGGGTACATGGTGCAGGCCACCAAAACTGAGCATGGTGGTGCATGCCTGTAATCCCACTGCTGGGGGAGTTGAGAGACGAGGATCACTATGAGTCTGAGGTGTATAGCAAGACCCTATACCAAATAAATAATAAATAAATGATTTTAAAAAACTGCTAAAGAACCATTTATAGTTCATTTGGTCAGAAATATTTTTGAGATACTATATGGTAGACATTGTTTTAATTATTATAGACATAGATACACAGTTTCTGCTCTCTTGAAACAAATGGTGACTAGGTATGGAAATAGTGGTATGTAAGAGGTAAGGACCATAAAGTGTGGTGTTACGGACTACAGAGCTCTCCTGGCGCCTGCCAAACTAACAGAGTTGGTAGTTCAGGTCTTTCTTCAGTCCTGGGACCTACTTTTATGTCCTTAATGACTGCCTCATTCCCACTCTTTATTTTTAGTTTCTTAAATTTAATTTAACCCTATAGGCCTTAATATGTAATTTGGGCTTGGAATGGGATTTTATGATACATTCAGCAGAGGTCTGACATGTATTTCTGTTTTGGATAATTTGACCAATTTATTCCCAGTTTTGATTCCAAACTAGGTCCTTTTTCTCTCTTGGGATTATGGAGTAAATAAAACCAGTCCCTGACTGAACAGCAGAAGGGAACTTTGTTTTTTGGCCAAGAATTGGAGAAGTGGGAGACAGACTTGCAAATTAACTTTTTGACCTTTGGAGTGTTGGAAAAGTATAGATATAGGATAAAAGAAATGATGGGGAGAGATAGTCAAATAAAGGGGAGGAATATTCACGTCTTTTGTGGGAAGGAACAAAGATTTTCCGCAGTTTTCGTGCCGCATATTTTCCCTGCCTTGGTGGTTCTTTCTGGTCCTTGTCATTGCACTGGTGGATGTGAAGTGTAATGTGCAGACTGAGATGGTCAGAAGCTACTGTGGTAGCCATTTGAGTTCCAGCTTGTCTTCTAGTCCCTATGTAAAGAGGAAAATCTGTCCTACCAGCAGCCTGTCCTCAAAGGTAAATAAGATTGGGGCAGGTAGAAATTCAGCTACATTATCCAGGCAGTGCAAGATTAAGCACTCACAGGTGTGGACTGTAATATAAATGTTACCTTCTTTACAATTCTTGAGTAGGGAGATGAACATTTCAGAGCAGCAGGATTTGTTCTTGACCAAAGACTGTACATCACAGTGTATACTTGCTGTGTATATTATATTCGGTTAGACCTTTTACATCCTATTCCATATATTTCATATTTTATCAGTGATTTTTGGGAATCTTATGCAAGGCAAGAATCTAGTACTTAGTACTTGTTAATCTTTTTAAAATTGAAGTCTTCATTCTTAAAAATGCTGAAGTATTCTTGTACGATATGAAAATTACTCTTCAGAATGCTAGTTTTGTGATTTTTTTTTTTTTTTTTTTGAAGCAGATACTTTATTACCTGATCAAATAATAAAAACACCATGGTAGATACCTTAGTTCCTCCTTCTAATAAGCCTGTTGATCTGGTCTTCCCTATTTCTAGCATCTCCACCTTCCACAAAGTGAGTGGTTCTTCTTCTTGCCACTTCATGGAGATGATAAGTTGTATGGCTACAAGGAGTTATTTGCTTCTTTGAAGCTTTTTCCAACAGTATAGAGCTCATGAATCAGATCCTCCATGTAGATGATTCCATATTACCAAGAGATCAAGCAATCAATGAATTATCTGTTAAGTCAATTAGCTTCTTAGTGATTTTGCCATAGCCAGGCTTGTATATTAGTTCATTCACTAACCAGTCAGGTTTGGATACCCCCATGCTATGTATGGCTCCACAATTCTCTTCATGTTAATTGAAGCCTTATTGAGCTTAATGAAGGTACCATTGAAGTTTGGCAAAGGTGAAGAAGCTGCAGTACTTTGCGGACCTTTGGGCTCATACCATTGATACCCCTGATCTGGATGATAAATGCATTTGGGCTCTTCAGGGATGTAGAAGTTGCCGGCTTTTCTCGCCATCCTAGTGATTTGGATCTCAGTTCTGTACATCTGTCTGTACTCCTTATGAGTGTCTGGCTTTTTTCTGATGAGCTTCCTCCTCGCTTCCTTTTTCTTAGGGGTTTCTGGCACAGCAGGAACCTTCTTTTTCTTCTCTTCTACAGCCTCTATGGTTCCAGGTGGAAAGGGGTTTTGTGACTTAAAACCCTTCTGGTTTTTTAAAACCCTTCAGTAGTTTGCCCTTCAACTTTATGAATTTGTCTTAGTTCACTTATTAAATGATAAATAGCCTGAAGACAATCACAGTGGTTCCACATTTGATACTAGCTTACATTGAGAAGTTTAATAAATGTTGACATAATTTGAATTTAACATAATCTTACAGTTTCGTCATAGAATTGGTTTAAATGCATTTGCTATTATATGATTATGAATTATTTTTGAGATTTAGAAAACACTGAAAGACTAAAAACCTCTATTTTTGTTTAGTTTGAATGTTTGAACAGCCAGCATTTGAGGAAGAAGTAATACCAGTTCTCCTCAGAGAACAGAAGAAATTGTTCCAACATAAAGACCAGCCCCACCAAAAAGGCAAAAAAATTGGAAAACACCTTAATAAAGAAAGCATACAAATAGCAGATAAGCATATGGAAAGGTATTGAACATGTATCATTGGAGAACTGCAGATAAAAAGAACAGTGAGATAACACTGTGCATCTATTAGAAGATAAAAATCCTGGCTGGGGATGTAGCTTAGTGGCGCAATGTCTGCTTGGCAAGTGTGGGGCCCTGAGTTAGATTCCTCATAAAAAAGGTAAAAATTCCAAATACAACATTAGTTGGTAAGGATGTGGAATAATAGGCATTCTCCTTCCTTCGTGTGTGACATGAAGTCAGTATGTTGAGACACTCTCCCATGTGTCTTGCAGCACTATCCACAGTAACTAGGGTGAAACAGCCTAAGTGCCCTTAGTTGGTAGTTGCACCAAATGTTGTATGCAAGTACAGGTGAGTGTTATTTAGCCATAAGAAGCATGGAGTCCTGTTACTTGGGACAACAGGGGTAGAACTGGAGCTCATTATGTTAAAGAATAAGCTAGATACAGAAGAATAAGTATTGGCGCGGTCTTCAAATGTACAGCTTAGATCTGTAGTTGTGACTTGAAAATACTGGTTCTTTGCCCTCAGTTCTTGACGCAGAGCTCCTAAAATCATTCTAGTTTTCTGAATGATAAGGGTATCATTAGTATATTTTGTTTTAATAGTTTTGGCTTTTGACTCTGGTCCTTTATACTGAAGTCTCTAATTTTCTGATTGATAGATAGTAGCACTGGACATGGTCCAAGGAGATCCTCCAAGGGAAACCAGAGTCTCAGTTCTCTTCTCCATGGTGTATGTTCACAGGTTCTGGTCACAAGGGGAAAAAAAAAAATTCCAGACCTGTCATTGAGAGGCATAGATTTATGAAGGTAGATTTGAAGAAGTATACTCTCAGAAAAATAGAGTATGGGAGTATAAGAGAGATGGATTGTGATCTGGACTTTGGGATATATGTGAGTTCTTTGGAGATCCCCTTTTAGATGGGTTAGAGATCTAATGTGTTTTACCTAAAAACATTGTTTGAGTGCTTCAATCTGTTTCTTCATCTTTAAAGATCAGGTTGCTACTACTCTTTACCTTATCAGCTAGGTTAATTTATAGTCTTACAGCAGTATCCTTAGGATTTGGGTGTGATGGGTCTAGAAAGAAGAAAGAAGAGCCCAGGCAATTATAGGGAGTAAAGATGCAGAGTATAGATATGGGTAACTTGGTGTCTTGAAGTTTTAGTTTTCTTACAATTTAAAAATGCGGGGTTTTTGTTGTCTCATTTTACAAATTCTACTTTATTAACAATATTTTAAACTTTAGTGTCACAACCATTCATGAGCTCCTGTGTTTAGAAGCTTGGACTCTTCATCCCTATGTTCTGTAGGGAAGGAAAAAGGGCTACAGATTGAGTTAATTAAAATTGATGGAGCCTATATGATGAGCCTCATAAGAATTCCTCAACTATGGCATTTGGAGAGTATCTAGTTTGGTGAATTCATTGAGTTGCTGTGGACTTTGATGCCCCTAGAACAGGTATGGAAATTCTGTGGAATCCCTGCCCCTCCATCCCCGCCAGACATCTGTTTCATTTAGCTGTTCTGAACTGTATCTATTATAATAAACTAGTGTAAATCCTGAGTTCTCTAAGCTATTCTAGCAGATGATAAAATCTGGAAAGGTCAGGAAAGGTTTTTGTTTGTAATGAACTGAGGCAGAAGTTGTGGGTAACTTGGAGACTTGCTGCTTGTGATTAAGTTGGTATCAGTTGAGCGGGACTGAGCCCTTAATATTCATTCTGCACACATTCTGGGCATTTGCAGGGTATCTAAGTGGTGTTAATGGAGAACTGGAGATTTGCTCAGTATGGAAACCTACATACTAGACTCATTTGTGTTATGTGAATGTGGAACAAAAATAATGTTTTTCCTTTGGTATTATATATCATGTCTTGGCTTTTTTAAGATTGTGAAGTGACCTTTTTTTGCAGGGGTGGAGGGGTGGGGGTGGGGGAGAGCAAAACTGGCAGTTGAACTCAGGCCCTTGTGCTTGCAGGCAAGCACTTATTCTACTGAGCTATCTCCCCAGTCCTGAAGTGACTTTTTTCATAAGTCAATTCCAAAGTCAGATTTTCCTGTTATCTTTTGTTGTCTTTAGAGTCTTTTAAATGCATATGTAAACATGTAAATTGATTGAGGTAAAAATAATTGATTGAAGTCAATTTCTTCAAGCTCTTGAGTATAGAATTTTATCTTTTCCTTTGCAACCTAAAGCTGGCAAGCTCTTAGAAATTGTCATTTTGTAATCTTTAATAAAGATCTATTTCTTTGGCTTACTCATAGATATTTATAGAAAGCTTATATCTAATTTAGACTTTTCCAAGTATTTAAGGACTTCGGCAAAAAAGTTTTATATGCATATTTTAAAGTCATGTTACTTTCCCTGTGATTTAAAAGGCATGTTCTTTGGAATGAAGATCAGTGTTTTAAAATTTTTCCCAATCTGCCTCCCTGCCTCCTACCTCCCTCCCTTCCTTTCTGTCTCTTTTTTTCCTCCTTCCTTCCCTTCTCTTTTCCCTTCCTCCCATCCTCCCTCCCCTACCTATCCTTCTCTGCCTCCCTTCCTCCTCTTCCTTCCTTTCCTTCCTTTTCCTACTTTGATTTCAGGCCAAGGAAATAGTGCTGTTAGAATCTGTAGTCCTCAAAAGATTAATTGACCGTAATATAAGCAGCTTAATTTTTATTTCTCTTACTGAGGTAAAATTGGTTAGTTGTTGAAGGGAGGGAGTATAAACAATGATATAGTTATTTGGATATTATCTATTTAAATAGAAATTCCAAATCTGTGGATGAACTTAAAGTTCTCTCTGTGGAGAACTTTAGATGCACATGTAGTGTTCAATAAAATTTTACTGGTGATATCAGGATGACTCTGAACTCTGCTAGATATTTATTTATGTTTGAGACAAAATCTTGCTTTATAATGCGGGCTGGACTGGAACTCATTATGTTGTCCAGGCTGGTCTCAAAACTTGTGACAGTCTTCTGCCACGACCAGTGGGATTACAGGCAGGTCCCACTATGCCTGCCTCTCTATATGAATTTTTAAAATACATGCTTTAGTTTAAATCTGAGGTAGTTTACAGTATTGTTTATACCTTGTGCCAAATATTATGCTATTGTTTTAATTGTAATTGATAGCATTTTGAATTGTTAGATGTATATTTCTAAAGCATTATTGATTGAAAAATGTTATGTTGTATTTATATTACTGCAAGAATCTGATTCTTTTGGGTGGTGTTCAGACTATTAATGAAAATTCACTATCTTTCTACTGTCTATAAATTTTGACCCAGTACTTTGGAGGATTTAAAATGGGTCTGAGGAAATATATGTAGCTTTATCAGCTGAAACTTAAAATGCCATGCATGTGTAGACTTTTTCCCCCCACTAATTCCCTGGAGTAAATCCAAAGTGCACATGTTAAGATTAGACTAAACTACTGCACTTTACATGTCTGTAGCTGAAACATATTTTGGAATTGCATATTTAAAGTTTCTGTTCAATGATTGGTATTGTTACACATTCTGAGTCAGATACCTTTATGATAATAGATTTTGATTGAGAAGTTGTCAGTCGTTGTAGCAGCTGTTTTAAACTACATTCATATTTAAATAAGAAAAGTGATCTGTTTAGAATTTTACGAGTTGTTACCATGGAAAAGCAAGTTATTTTTTATCTTTGTTCCTTGAGTGATCTATCTGGCTGCCTATTGTCAGCAGTGGGGAGGGTGAACTGTTCTGTTAGAAAGCTTTCATTAGGACAATGCTGGAGGCTTCCTAATGGGATATAAGTTGAGACTACAGCTTTTTTCTTTCTTTTTTTTTTTTTTTTTTTTTTTTTTTTTTGCGGAACCGGGGATTGAATTTAGACCCTTGTACCTGCCAGAGAAGTACATATTCTACTGAGCCATCTCCATGGCCCCTGACACAACAGCTTTCTAAAACCTTTAACTTTGGTTAGGTATAATTAGAATTGATTCTTCTCAATTAAAAACAGACAAGATAAATCTAGAGCATTTTTGAAAAAAATATATAAGCCTAATTTAACAGCACTTTTGGCAAATTCATTGAATAGCATAACCATATTATAATGCTACGGAAAGAATTTTTACCTTTTTTTATGTATTTAGTATGTAGTTTATAGGGTCTCACTACACAGATTGGACTTGTAGTGATTCTCGGTTTTCAGTCTCACAAGAGCTGGGATTACAGGCACATGTCACCATGTTCAGTCTCAATTGCCATCTCAGCATGCCCCAGGGGCAGGCCCAGCACCTCATACCAGGGATCAAACCACAGTCACTGCATCTGCCTAGGCAGGCACTTTAATCCGCTGAGCTATCTGGCTGGCCCTGAAAGAATTTTATTTGAATGGACCAGGGTTTCACGAAGTTTCCTGGGCTGGCCTCAGACTTGTAACTCTCATATCTCAGCTTTCCCGAGGGCAACTGTATAGCACTCTGCCTGTGTTCATGTTCTTTTTACAGAGAACAATAATAGGCCTAGTGCCTTTTGCTGGTCATTTGTTTCACTTATTCTCTTAGAAACTATTGAAGCATAATCTAGTTGGTAAAGGTGATTTTTATTGATAATTCTGTTTTATATGGTCAGCTTCATTTTAAAACGTTCTTTGTTGGCAAATACTATTTGCCATTTATCCTGAGTTTGTATGGCTTTGCCTGTTGGCTATCTGTAATATGAGTAAAGCTAATAGACATGTTGAATTTGAGCATTTAGTATCATATTTGTTTGGAAACTTATTGCTTTCTCAACTATTTACTTAGATGAATTGTGACTTCTTGATCATCTGAACTATGAAGAACCATTTGAAAACACCAAGACAATTTTGTATTTAAAATGAGTATGCTCTGCTGCTATTGGGGACTGCTGCTGAACTGTGTTGGAGTATTTTGCTGGATTTAAGCACCTATAGTATTTAAATGCCAATAGAATAGCCATCTCTGACAGGACTAAACAAAAAAAGGGGATATAAAGGAAGAACCATTTTGTATTTATATATACAGAATAGTTAGATATACAACTACTTTTGCTTCATTCTGTGAGAAGAGAGATTTATAGTAATAGTATTTGGACAGGATATTCTGTCTGCTTATACTATGGATAACCACTAAAAGATACCAATATAAAATGTATTAATTATTGAAAATGTGTTATTAATCAGCTTTGAAACTGACTCATTGATATTTGTCTCTCAATAAAACAAAATTTAAAAAAATAAAATGAGTATGCTGACTTTGTAGTTGAATAGCTTTTCAAATAGAAAAGACTTTTAAACCTCAATTCCAGCACAAAATAGGGTCATTGATTTATCAAGTCTTATCTTTCTGTTCTCTATTTGATAAATTTCTATGGGTAATTAGTTGAGGAAATTGAATATTGCTAAATATTTTTTCTATACAATTAATTCCCTAGCTTCTCTATTTTCTGTTTTTGAGGAATAGCAAAATATATGGAGAACATAAAAAGTAAAAAAAATAGCCAAGGGAAAGCCTGGAGTATTGAATTTTTGTTATTAATACACATGTAAACACTAATAAAACTTGTGGAGAACTCAAAATATTTCTAACTTTTTAGAGAATTTTAAAGAATTTATTAATTAGTATGTTCCATACTGATACTGTTTCTATTGATAATGGTATAGTTGTTGCCTTTAATTGATGTTTACTGTATGTCAATATCTAGTTCCTCTTTGTATTATCAACATTGCTGTGATCATTTTCTCTCCGTTCAGGGTGGTTCTGAGAATCAGGCCTTTGAAAAGAAGGCTAGATACTAAGAAAATCCTTAATAAAAGTAGAAGAGGAATCCATCTCAGTGGATACCCCAAAGCTCAATATAGAAACAGTATGAAAGGCAGCATGGCTCCTCTAAATTTCTGTAATTCATTAATAACTGAATGCAAAGCTCTCAGAGTGGATGAAATGCAAAATGATTCAGAAGATTGATTTGTAAAGTGATTAATAGTTTCAAAGTAGATACAGGTGAACAGCTGAATAGATTAAGGAAAACAATCCTGGATATGAACATTCAACAAGGAGATTGATATTCTTAAGGAGAACCAAATAAAAGTTCTGGAAATGAAAAAAGCACAATAAGTCAGATTTAAAACAACAACAACAAAACTGTATAGCCTCATTACAAGTATCAAGCAGAGGGACCAGGAAGATGGCTCAATGGAATAAGCGCTTTCCTGGCAAGCGCAAGGGCCTGAGTTCAATCCCCGGTTCAATAAAAAAAATATCAAGCAGAAGATAGGATTTTAAGACTTGAACATAAAAATATAGTCTACTGTTACCTAAATTACCTAATATTAGTATATGGTACATGGGCCAATATTTATATTTTAATAATGATGTTAGTTTAATATGTAGTTGAAAATACTATAACTCATAAATAAATCCCATAATTTAATGGATATTGTGGTTTTCAGGGTGAGCAAAGCAAATGAATGTCTTTATTTGAAGAAATTTATTGACCAAAAATACAGTGTTTGGAAATTCTTTTTCCTGATCGTGAGAGTACGTTAAACTGTGAATATTGAGTAAAATATGAAATCTATGTCTGTGAAAATTAATAAAAATTGAGCTCCAAATAGAAGGTATGTCCATGGGGGAAAAAAAAAAGACTTGAATATGAGATTGAGTAACTGTTATACATAGACATTAAAAAAGAAAGGAAAAGGACCAGAAATTATGAAGAAAATATTTATGAACTCTAGGACATGGTTAAAAAACCAAACTTAAAAATTTTTTTCATAGTGTATAGAGTACTCAAGTTCACACTAGTAACATAGAGATTATAATAGAAAACTTCCCAAATCCCAGGAAAAATGTAGGTACTCAAGTACAGGAGGTATTTATAACAGCAAACAGGCATGCCTACCGAAGAACTTAGCCATATCACATTATAGTTAAAATTGCAAAAATAAAGAATAAGGAAGAAACTGAAGCAGCAAGGGAGATGTACCAAACCCTTCAGAATAACTTTGTAGACACCCTAAGGGCCATTGGTGTGAAATGATGTATTTTACCTTAAAAGAAAATAACTGTCAGTGCAGAATACTATTATCTAGCTAAGTGACCCTGCAAAATTGAAACAAGTAATGATTTTCAAAGATAAGCATAAGCTAAAGAAATTAATGACCACTAGAATTGCAGAAAAAATTTAAAGGAGTCCTATACGCAGGAGGGAAAAATAGACAAGCTATTGAGAACTTAAAAAGAATCAAGCATTAGAAAGTCAACAAAGTGACAGGAATTAGTACATACCTGTTCTGCAGGAAAATGGTCTTACATGGATGTTTGGGGTTCTAAATGCCTCTCCATTTAAAAGAGTCTAGCTGATTGTGTTTTTTTTTTTTTTTTTTTTTTTTAAGAAGGCCCAACTGTTTCCTGCTTGGAAGAAACACACCACATTATCTAAAACTCAGTCTGAAAGTGAAAGTCTGGAACAAAATATTTCATGCAAATGGAACCTAAAAGCTAGTTGGAGTAGCTAATTTTATTTTAAGCAGTACACTGAAGGCCACTTTATTGGTAAAGGCAACAGTCCACCAAGATGATGCAAGATATATTACTGAAGATTGGTACATTCAACTTTATTAAACACTAATCAACAAAAAGGCAAACATAATTCCCAATACAATTACGGGTAATTTTAGTAGTTAACTCTCAGTAAAAAATCAATAGAAAATATCCAAGTTAAATCACACCAGGGGCTGGGGAGATAGCGGTCTAAGCACCTGTCTGGCAAGTGCAAGGACTGGATTTGAGCCCAGGAACTGCATGCTGTGCCACTGTGCTGGCCATCAAAACTGGGCATGGTGGCACATGCCTGTAATCTCAGAGCTGGGGAGGCTGAGAGAGGAGGATCACTGTGAATCTCGACTGTGTAGCAAGATCGTGTACCAAATAAACAAACAAAAGATTAAACCACACTGCACATCAAATGGACTTAACAGAGCCAGTTCAGTACTTTTAGAAATGAAATAGAGAATGTTGAAATAAATACCGTTAAAATCCACAGGATTATTGAAAAAAAAAAAAAAACCCTGCATTTTAATACTTTGAAGAATGTAGAAAAAAATGGATAAATTTCGAGGCACACAAAATTGAACCAATTAAAAACAATCTCTAAATGATTATTAACAAATGATGAGATTGAAGTAGCAATAAAAAGTCTCCCAGGAAGAAAAAGTCTAGGACCAAATTGTTCCAGCAGCTTCATCAGCTTTAGCTACCAAATCTTCTTTTAAGAACTAACATCAGTGTTCCTCAAACTACTTTATGAAACAGAAAGTGAAGGAATGCTTCCAAACTCCTTGTATAATGCCAACATGACCCAGATATCAAAACTAGACAAAGACATCACAGAAAACTATAGACAATATTCTTGATGAACATAAATGTAAAATTCCTTAATAAAATACTTTCAAACTGATTTCAGTAACACATTTAAAAGATCATACACAGTGATCAAATTGGGCTTATTCCAGGAATGCAGGAATGGTTCAACATACACAGTTCACTAAATGTAATAAACTACATAGAGTCAAGGATAAAAACCACGATCAATTCAGTGCAGAAAAAGCCTGAATTCAATATTCCATCATGATTAAAGCTTTTTAGAAACTTAATATTGAAGGATCATTCCTTCGTGTAGCCATACCTTCCGCCAACATTATTCTGGTTGGTGAAAAACTGAAAACATATCCAAAGGGAATTAAATCATTATAGATATAGCACTTACATTCTCTTGTTCAATGCAGCACTATTCATGTTGGAATCAACAAAGGTGCCCATCCCTTGATAACTGGATAAAGAAAATGGTATATGTCCACAAAGCAGTAACACCAAACTGCAAAGGAAATGAAATTCTGTCTTCTCTGCTAAAGTGGATACAACTTGAGGATATCATGTTAAGTGAAACAAGCCAAGCACACAAAAAAGACAAATACCATGTATTAGTCATTTGTGGAAACTGAAAAATGATCTCATTGAAGAGAGTACGATAGACTGAGAAACATAGGGAGAATGGAGAATAGAAAAGATCACACAGAAATGATTGATGTTTGAAAAAATAATTTTATTTATCTCAATTTGGTTTTCACACATTCTATCAGAATATCCTACTATAACCCATAGACATGTATTGACTAAAATAAAAACTGTATGTGTACTAGCCAACTGTACTCTAAAACAAAGATGCTGAAAATGAGAACTTTTGTTTTTTTTGAAGGCAGTATTCTCAGGCCTGCTACTATCAATATTTTTCCCCAGACCACAGTTCCATATATTCTTGAGTGTTTTTTTTTTTTTTTTAATTTACAAAGAATCTTAAGATAAATTTCAGTAAAACCCAGAAGTAGATGTTTTAGTAGTATTCTGTTTGCTTCAAAATTACTAGCTACGAATTGACTTGACTTTACTTGATTTAATACCTGTCCATGAATTCCTTTGGTCACTGCAACATTCTCCAGGAGAAATCTTTTCTCAAGAGCAACTCTTACATTTAAGAAATGAAGAAAAAACGGAGGTAAGATAATGAATTAGGGTTTAAATGAGTAAGAGTTTGATAAAAGCAAGGAAAACAAGAACTTAAGAGTATATTCAACATTTTAAGATATGGAACATTCCTGTCTCCTTGCAGAATTTTCTGGTAATTCCTTTCCAGTGAGTCACCTACCTGTTCTACCAGAGCCATGAATTTGTCTGATTTTTATGTTTGCTTCTGTTCTGTCTGGTCCTGGGATGGCACCAAAGACCTTGTAATATGGTAGGTAAGGAGTCTATACTCAGCAATGTTCCCTCCCCCTAATACTCTTGATTTGTAAGACCATGAGTTAGTGTCAACAATTTCATGTAAATGATACCTTGCAGCATGTCACCTCCCTTTTTTTTCTGGCTCCTTTTTGGTTTGGCTTCATGTTTTTGAGATTTCATTTATGTTGACATATATCAGTATTTAGTTCTTTTCACTATATGAAAATCACAGGTTATGTTTCTTCTTGAAAATGTGGTTTTGCTCTTTAAAAAAGCTGTATAAAAAAGCTATGTATGTTTTTGTGGGGGGGGGGAGATACACTCAGCTTTATCTTCTACAGGATTTAAGTAGTTTTATGTGAATTAAATGTTTGAAAGTGTTATGCCATGCCATTTTGTACAAGTAGTAGTTTATTATCCAGTTGTGAATATATTAAATTGTTTTAGGCTAATGCCATTCCATTAGCATTTTCAGGAGATGAAAAACTATATAAACACCTCAGTGTCCCAAATATTGGTAAGCTCTCATTTGTTGTACTTTAGTATAATACAGTGTATAGTATATACTTTTACTAGTAGTATAAAACTATTAGTATTCATAATAGCAGTGTAGTGCAGTTGTGTTTTGGTTTAATTTGATTTGTTTTTTTGTTATGTAGGTACTTACTGAAATGGTCATTTAAGGGCCCTTTCTGCCCTGAGTTTTATCTTTCAATACTATAAATTGGCATTCTTGTTTATAGCCCTGCTTTATTTGTGTGTTTAATGTGAATTAGTTCTTAAGGTTTTTTTTTTTTTAATGAATCTGGAAAGCCAGTCCTTATTTAATTTTGCCAGTTTTGTTTTAACTTCATTGATCTTTCAATGAAAGCCTTAGAATTTGTAATTTAAACCTGTTTTGTACTCCAGCCCTTAGTATTGTGGTAAATAATTTCTGAAAGTGTATTTATTTCTAACAAAATAACCCCAGTTACAGTCTTGATACACACTTATAATTGATTTTCAGAGGCTAACTTTTCCTGAAAGAAATGAACAGTTTACATTATTTGCCTGAAAGTATTTGACAAGAATATATATAAGTAGCACTCAGTCTCATTTGGGTAGGGATATTTTATCTGTAAGAGTTTATTTTCAACAGTCAGTGCATCTAAGCCTTTTATAGTATTTTGCTGTATATTTGTTACCCCTTTTAATTTAGACAAACTATGTACACCACTAATCAGACATTTGTATTCATCTACAAGGTAGAAAATTAACACCTGTTGATTTTAGATTAATAACATAAATCATTCTTTGATAAAATCACCTTAAATTGTGACCTTTGCCTGGTATATTGAGGTGATCATTAAGTATTTCTTGGTTTCATTTTTAAAAAAATTAAAAATAGCTATCCCTTGAGTTCTCCAAAAGAGTCCTAATGTTTTATAATTAACAATTTCCTCTGATGTAGGTGCTGAAAATTATTTTACTTTCCTTTTAAATTTATTGTATTAGAAGTGATTTCATTAAACATGTGGTTAAGTTTCTATCATTTAGTCTTTCTTTTTTATAGCTTTAGGATTTTTATTTTCACTACTTTTTTTATTAGAACAGTTTAAATAATTAATACATTGTACATTGTTATCTTCTTAGTGGTTAACCATAGTACAAGAAGCAGACAGGATATCGTACCCAAACACTATTAGTACAAATCTTTCTACTCACTGAATTAAGTAAGAGTAGCTATATATCTATCCTAACTATTCTGTGTATAAAAATACAAAATGGTCCTTCCTTTGTATCCCCTTTTTTTGTTTAGTCCTGTCAGAGAAGGCTATTCCATTGGCATCTAAATACTTCAGGTGCATGAATTCAGCAAAACACTCCAACACAGTCTACCAGTCCACAATAGTAGTGGGTTATCTGCAGAAGTTGGTGACTTGAGCTTTTCACAGCTCAGCATATTAATATGGCTTTACTTTATATACCTCGTTTTTATACTTTTCTGCTGGATGTTTAAGACCAAGATAAAGCAAGATCTATATAACAAGAAATGTAACTTTTGTATCTGATAAGGTCAGTGATACACCCTCAGGATTTATCCTGTAGTATTTTCTTTTTATTTATTTATTTATTTGTTTGTTTTTTAACTTGAAGAGTGAAAAATAGAAGCAAAAACAAAGAACAAATGACATAAACAAGGTAACATACAATGATACATATATTACAGATTTTCACAACATGGATGGATATATATATATATATATATATATATATATATATATATAGTTTTAAATAAAACAATCCAACACAGTCTGTAATATTTTTGCTACTTTGATTACTCTGTTTTGGTATGAGTAGTCTTTTTGTATTTTAGGGAAGGGTCCAACAGGTTCTACAGGGTCTCACTACTAAATCGAACTTGTAGTGATCTGCCTGTTTACAGTCTCCCAAGAGTTGCGATTATAGGCTGTGTACCACCATGCCCAGCCTCAATTGCCATTTTAGCATGCCCTGGGGTTCGGGCCAGCACAGCAGGCCCAGGGATCCATACCAGCCCCTAAGCCTGCTTGCGGTGCTTTAATCCAGTGAGCCATCTGGCCAGCCCTGAGTATTCTTAATTCTGATTCAGAATGTAGGAATTGTGTGGAGGACAGACAGGTGCGAGCAAGATGTGTTATGTCACTTGGCACCATTTGGAAGCCTTGAATTATGTTATCCAAACAAGCAACATTGCAGGGAGCTTGGGCTCTATGGTCTAGTATGCTCTGCCTTAAGTCTTATAAGAGCAAAAGGTTCAAAGCTTTCTTTATCTGAGTGTACTTTGGCTGTTTTGGGAGTGGGGAAGGAGGGGGACTGTTACTAAACTGACTCTGTGGCTGAGGGAGAGAGGGACTGTGGGCAGCACAGCCTCTAAGGAGTTACCTTCAGAATTAAGCCTGGAGAATGAAGCTGGGTGTGTGCATAAATTGGAATAGTTTTCCATCTCTTTATGAATATCTTGCAAAAGTGATTTTTTTTTTTTTTTACTATTTGCACTTTTTAAACAAGGTTCCTTTTTCTCCAGCAGCCTATTTGGAGGCCTATGACCTTGGGAGTGATTTTGATTTTTTTGTTATGTTAACATCAGTCCTTTTCCCTGTCCATTACCTTTTTCAGAGGCATTTTGTTCACAAGTAGAGTGTTCTGTAATAGTAAGCTGTTGCTGATCTGTATATCTTCCTGGGCTGTTCCATTGTAAGAATGGAATGGCCACCTTCACCAGGTTATATGTTGCTATAGTTTGTGGATGAATTTTTCTCTTTTGAGTTTTGGCTACATAAAAGCTTTCACCTATTTCATCCCAAATTGTGAGGTCCAGTGTACCAGATTGGGGAAAAGGATAGAATGTAACTATCATGGAGTAATCTAAAAACTTGCTTAGAAGACACCTTAATATCTGCATCTTTTAAGTTTCATAATCAATAAACTATTTTTTTTCTCTTTTGCTGATAAGCTTGCCCCTTTGGTATGCTTGACAAATAGATTCCTATTTGGTACTTGCATCTGAGCATAATAACTAGTAAAATACTCTGCTTACCTCTAAATTGGTCATGCAAGGTCCAATGGATTGCCTGCACATGATTTTGGTTAGTGGTAGTTGTGTTGAGAAGGTCACGGGTTGTCATTTAGTCTTTATGAAGGCTTTGTTGGTAGTTCC
The DNA here is from genome assembly GCA_004027165.1 of Ctenomys sociabilis. Lineage (NCBI taxonomy): Eukaryota > Metazoa > Chordata > Mammalia > Rodentia > Ctenomyidae > Ctenomys > Ctenomys sociabilis. Next base: position 28,721 of record PVKA01015539.1, on the reverse strand, counting down.
GCTAGGAACAGATATTATTGCTATCTGTTCTTCCAATTCTAGGCATCCCCATCCTCCATTTTTGAGATAGGGTCTTGTTGTGTTGCCCATGGTGGCCTAGAACTCTTGATTATAGCCATATGCCTCCATATTTAACACAGCCTCTCTTCTGGTTCTGTTATCCATTCCCAAGATGCCTATACCTTAATCCATGGAATTTGTAAATCATATTGATAGAGACAAAAGAAACTCCCAACCTGCAACCTGCTAGATGTCTGATATGAGTTTGTGTTCTCTAAAATTGAAGAATGAATTTTAGGAGCATTGGAGGTTAAGAGCAGGATATATTTATTGAAGGAAAGAAAGCTTGTCTGAGAGAGGGGCAGAAGGAGACCCAAGTGGGTTGCCAAGGAACTTGCCTAACCTAGGGATTTTTATAGAGCAAAACTAGTAGGGCCCAAGGTGAGGAAACATGGGAAATCTCAAGTTGGGCATGGGGTGGGACAAAACTGTGGTCAACCAATAAGAATATGAATATAATTGCTCTGGTAAAATTAATTAAATTGGGATCAACTGGGTAGCCACATAGCAGGTGGGTAAAAAGTACATAACGGGTTCTTCGTGTTGAGAGGATTGAGTTAGTGACTTCCTGGCTTGCTCAGGGTAATAGATACCTATTTAGAATATCAGTCCCTGATGTTTATCCTTAGGAAGTATGTGAGTGCACTTGTTTCATCTTTTGTCTTCAGGTCTGGCCCACAAAACCTTTTGTGCTGACTCCTTGAGGGCCTAGCCCTGTGATTGCCTATAATATTTTTAATTTAGTTGCCTACAACAGTGTGACAAAAGGCAATTAGTAGAAACAGCAGATGAAATTGAATTTTTTTAATCAGCTATCTTTAAAATAGGGAGAGATTTTTGATAACTTTATGGGGCCAGTGTAATCATCTAGGATCCTTAAATTGTAGAGGAGGACAGACTTTACTGGCCTTTGCTGGCATTGAAGATGGAGATAGTGCTTCAACTAAGACATACTTGCAACATTCTAAAAGTGAGAGAAACATTCCCTTAAAAGGGGGTGGAGGTTCTCAGAAAGACTGGGGGAGGAGGAGTCCTTCTGACATTTTAATTTTAGCACAGGGAGAGCCATTTCAGTCTTCTTTTCTCCAGGACAGTAAGATAATAAATTCATGTTGTTTTCAACTCCCAAGTTTATGGTAATTTGTTATAACAGCTGTATAAATACAGTACATCACCTAACTCTCATGACTTTTGCTATCTTTATTATTTTCCCAATGCCTTGGTAGATACTCTATTTTGCCAGGGACTGCTTCTTCCCCCTGATTTGGGAGGTTCATTCTATAAGCTTTCCTAATAATTGTTAGCGTTGCATTGCTCAAGGTTCTTAGACAAAAGAATCCATATTAGTTTTAACACAGAATGAGTTTTAAAAGGTCTTAGAGCATAGAGAATCATTGGAAAACTTAATGTAAGGGACCAGAGTAAGCATCCAGAAAGGGTACTCAAAATTCCACTGCAGAATTGGATACCTGAAGGAGCAGCTGTTTTTGCATTGATCTAAAACTCACAGAATCAGGGGGCTTTTAACCACAGCTTCCAAATCATTTTGGAGATCTGGCTTTAGATCATTATGCCCTTGCCATGACCTAAATTTTATTGTGTTTTGTATTGCCCCAGACTGATTCACCTGTTAACATTCTGATCTTATTTTCTATTACTTTGTTCTCTTTTCACTTTGGCCTAGGAACATTGTCTTGCTAATTCTGGACCATGTTAGTCGTAGGCATTTGACTTGCTGTTCTGTGGATCTGAAACCCTTTCCATAGATGATTTGGATGGTTTACATCCTCATATTTCAATTTTTTTTTTTTTTTTTTTTTTTTTTTTTTTTTGCAGAACCAGAGATTGACCTCAGGCCCTTGCACTTGCAAGGCAAGCACTTACTCTACTGAGGTATCTCCTGGCCCCAAGTCTTTTGTTAAATAATATTACAGTGAGATCTATCCTGCTTATCTTATCGTGTTTAAAATTGCAGTGCTAACATGGATATATTTAATTCTCTTAACCTTAGTTTTCATTTTAGGATTTACAGTCTTAATATAGTAGCAGTTTACCTTTATTTTATTCATTGATACACCTTCTAATGTGTACAACAGTGCTACGACAGTGTGTATGCTCTGTAAAAACATATCGAAGAAATGAGCCTATATTTTTGAAAGTTCTTTGGTTTTCAAGAGTCAAAAAGCCTAGATGGTCCATCCTGTCTTTTTAATCTCTTGAGATTTCTTTGGTTCTAAATAACCTTCCATTGAATGTAGCTTTAATAGCTTCTGATTTCTAAACAAAATGATTTTTTTTTGTTCTAAAATGTACATAGCTATGCATATCTAAATCTTTTCAGTTAACACAGCTGTTCACAACTATTGAATAAAATTTCCAAGAGCTTGCGGGGGATAGCTCAGTTGTTTAACTGCCTACTGGGGCAAACCAAGTCAGGCACAGGAGACTGTGGTTCGATCCCCAAAACCCCATGCCTTCAGACCGACCCTTAAGGCAACCTAAGCCAGGCCCCAAATTACTGTTTATTGATGGTAGAATAAGATTTTATTTGACATGATTTTTCCTAAAATGTGATATAGAAGTTGAATGGAAATCTGTAGTTTTGCTTTGTCAAAGAGATGTGACTTGATGTAGATATTCCAAAAAAAATCAAAGTATACTTTTGGTTAAAATAAACAATACTAACTCTCATGTTAGATGTATAAAATAACATTTTATTTAAAGACTGAACACCCAAATAGTAGATTAAATAAATGTTTCATCTTTTTTTTTTTTTTTAATGTTGAGGACGAAATCCAGGACTTTTGCACTAAATTACATCCCAGCCTTTTTCTGAGACAACATCTCATTAAGTTGCCAAAGCTGAACTCAAACTTGTGATCTTGCATTAACCTTCCTGAGTGCTGGGATTACAAGCATGTAGCACCATGCCTGGCAGTCTTTTACTTTTGTTATCTATATTATACATAGTATTTTGGGAGATTGAGCATGAATAGTAATGAAAAACCATTTTATAACTTGTTAGTAACTCAGATGAAAGGTTTGTGATTGCTATATTCGAAGATAAAGGAAGAATTGGAGGGTTTTGTTTATGTAGGATAATTGAGCTCATTACAACAAATCCATATTTGAATTCCTTAGAAGCAAAATTCTTTTGTTTCTGTTCCCTTTGTGTGTACAGTGATTTTTATCAGACTGTTCTTCTTTCTAAATGTTACTTGCCCTATAAATGATGTTATCTGTGTAAACCAGGAGAATTCATGACAGGAAATAGTTTTATTCCCAATCATCCTAAGCCACCACATGAACCAAATAATTAGGCATTTTCAATTCCAACAGCTATATATTTCACAGACTAGGAAAAGAAGGTGTACCACCTGTTCTTCCTCTTGCTCCCATCATTGTTTTCAAGGCTAGGTAATATTAACCTCAAAATTATGTTATTTATAAACGTGACTGATGATGGTATATATTGTGAAGAAAGTTTAGAACCACAGTTTGACTGCATTGAGTATCAGGACTCCTCTGAGTGGCAACCGGGGTCTCAGGCATTCATGCAGTAAATAGTCACATTTCCTTAATAGTCACACTTCATATCACTTAAGTCAGCAAAGTAACCTTAATTCTCCTTACTTTATTTTTTCAAGTAGACATTTTCAAGTGGAATTTTGAAACATTTCTATGGGACAGGTGTGCTTCTTATTTATATCCAAGTAAGCCTACTTGCACCTGAATATCCTCCCTTCTTTTGAGACCTTACATGTGTTTTCCCCTGCAGTAATTTCATGCTACTTATAGTTCTTTCATCTTAATAAAATGCTTAAGATACCATATAAACATTAACTGTGGTATAAGTAACCTGTTTGCTGCTTATTCAAGAGCAGTGCTCATTCCAGCCACACACAACCACTTCCTTGAAATGCTTTTTTAAAAATTTTTTTTATGTATTTGGTACAGGGTCTAACTATGCAGGTCAGACTAGTAGTGATCCTGTTTCATTCTGCGCAGCGCTGAGATTGCAGGCGTGTGCTACCATGCCCAGTTTGAGTGGTTAGCTTGGCATGCCTGAGGTGGGACTGGCATGGTATGGGGTACTTGGGGTCAAACCTGGGTCCCTGTTCTTACCAGGCAGGTGCTTAGACCGCTGAGCTGTTTCTCTGGCCCCTTCCTTGAAATTTATAGCATTGTTTTTGCCCATGTAGCCAATGCTTAACACCTCTTTTTGTGAGTTATGGTCATTGGGTTATCATTTATTTTACTAAGTCTTTTAATTTTCAGAATGAGAGACTAACCTCCTATGCTTATCTAAATAAGGGTTGCTGGCTAAGTAGGTGCTAGCAAGCGTAAGGACCTAGGTTTGATACCCTGCATTGCATGCTGTGTCCTCCCTCCCCCCATGCTCCTAGAACTTGGTGCAGGCCACCAAAACCAGGCATGATGACGCACAGCTATAATTCTCGTGCTGGAGAGGCTGTGATAGGAGGATCACTCTGAGTTTGAGCTGCATAGGAAGACCCTATAACAAATAAATAAATAAAAGATTTTACATAAATAGGCGTTGTCACTCTCATATCAGTTCTGTTTGTAGAGGGGCTGAAGATCTAAGAGAAGATCATAAACTTTGTAAAAAAATTTTTGGTACTAAGAATCCAACTCAAGACCTCACACTTGCCAGGCATTCACCATCCCACTGAGCTATCCCAACCTGATCATACACTTTCTTAAAAACAAATTTTTTTAATATTCCTTGTGGGGGGTTGGTACATCTGAGTATCTTAAGTACCCTTTTCTCTTCCTTCCCCTTTATCTTATGATCCCCTCCCATTTGCGGAAGTTTTATCTCCCTGCTTCCTGGTATCTCTTATTTTGCTCTTATAATTTAAATTTCTCATAAAGAGAAATTATGTGATACTTAAACATGTGTGTCTCAAGGTGCATCTGTTTTCCTACAAATGACTCATGTTTATCTTTATGGCAAAGTAGTACTTCGCTGTGCATAAATACCTCATTTTGTCTATTCATCTGTTATCCAAGCATCTTGGAATGCTGCTGCCAAGAGTTAGGATATGAAATAAAAAAGTTTCTGCATAACAAAAGAAATAACCAACAGCATGAAAAGACAACCTGTAGAATGGGAAAAGCTTTTGCTGGTGATTCCTCAGAGGACTAATACCTAGAACAGTGGTTGCAATCCTGTGGCATTCATGGCTCAGCAGGCATGCAGAGTCCTCTCTGTTGGATGCAGCATGTGTACAACATCAAAGAACACACTGATTGTGAAAAATCATGCCAGATGCAAACTTTTACCATTCCTTGAAAACCTGTTTGTACTATTGAAAGCTCTGCTACTGTTTTTCATTTAAGACAAAATATTTTATTGTATGAGTTTTTTTTTTAATACAAATTTTACCAGACATAGGAGCTTTCATACAGACATTAAGTGGCTCTTATAGCAAATGCCTGTAATCCCAGCAGTCTTCCTGGCTGAGGCAAAAGGATCTCAGGTTTAAGTTCAGCCCAAATAACATAGTGACTTAGCAAGACCTTGTCTCAAAAAGGAATGTATCTCAGTGCAAAAGACCGTAGGTTCAATAATCCAGTTTGGGGTGGGAGGACAAGTGTTTTGATGTTAGGTGTAGGTAAGGTATGGTGCAATCAGAGACCAGCCAAGAGCACCAGGCTTACATGAAGGTAATATGGTGTAGACTTTATTGTGTTTGGTTGCAGACAGATGTAGAGGGTGAAAAGGCCATCTGTAGGGAAGAAGGGAGTAATGGGGCTTTTTTAGAGGGCAAGGAACATGAGGCAGGAAAATCTTGGTAAACATCAGTGGTCAAAGTTTTCTGATAAACATCAGTGGTCTAAGTGTTATAGGGAAAGAGGTCAAGGGACATTAGGAAGAGCTTAGAAACAGCACAGTGGTCAGAGTTTTCTCAATATTTTGTGCCTCAATGGGCAAAGTCCTTGAGGCCCTGGACATGTTTGGGTGGATGTCTTCAGATGTGCAGTACATGGATGATTTCTCTTTTATGAGATCCTGTGTTTTCTGAGGACACTAGTGCTGAGCTGAGAACAAGCCTCTGCTGGCAGGTAGGTTGGGTATTAGAAGAGTGTCATAGTATTGCTAGTTAAAGTCCTGAAACTCCCTCAGATCTTGATTCATTCACCTGCCTTCTATTAAGAGTACCACAGTGCTGATGTAGTGGCAGAGCATGCCTATAATCCCAGCATTCTGGGAGATTGAGGTAGGAGACTCCCAACAAATTCAAGTCCAACTTTGACAATTTAGGGACTTAGTGAGACTCTCAAATTTTAAAAAGGGCAGGAAATGTAACTTGGTATGGAAGTGCAATATTCAATGTACAATGCCTTCAAAACACCACAGTAACCCACCCCCCCACCCATAAAAATTAGCTTATTTACAATTTGGACAAATTGAGAGAGCAGCTAGACCCCTCCCACCCCCACCCGTGCTCACCAGAGGTGCTTCAATTTGAGTAAGAGTGGAACAGAGCCATAAAATGTGTGTAGGTATAGCCAGACTTTGGGCCACCAGAGCAATCCAGAAACTGTTGAGTCCTCTTCAATGCCAGGGCTGGGGTGATGTTGCTGTCAGGAGGAGGGAGCTGCAGAAACAATTTATGGTTTTCTTTAAACCTTAATTTAGAGTCACTTATCATCTTGGTTACAGCAGTGTAAAGAAAAAGTAAAGCTGAGAGAAACAAGTTGTAGGCATTTAGCAAGGCCCGCGTGTTCCCAGTCCCCTGTTTGTCCTGAGTTGATGATGGAGTTGAGGGTGTCCTGTGCACTGGGTTGGGGCAGATGCTCGCACACAAGGGGCTCAGGACTGTGACTCCACTGTATCTGCCATTTTAGGAAGTTCTTCAGCTTAAATATATATATAATATAAATATATATTTCATATATAAATATATATATATAAATATAAATATATATATATATATATATATATATATATATATATATATATATATATATATATATATATATATATATATATATGAAAGTGCCTGGCACTTTTTCAGAAGCTTTTTTAGTCTTTTTTGATAATAGATATTTGTAATTTATGCAGCAAAACCAGAAATCCAAAATTCAAGAGAATTGGGAGGGATGTACCCCTCTTCTGTAACATATATTTACCTAGCTCTTGTATCAAAATTATTTCCCTTGGTAAAAATAATGGTAGTGGGTTCTTCTTGGGGGTGCACCTGTTTACATGATTGCTAAAACATGCTACTATATTTTTGCTCTTTATTCTAAATAATTTAAAAGTTATCTTTGAAATGCATATTAATAGTTTTAATCAATAAGATATGTCCTTACTATAATACCCATCTAGAGTCTACATAAATCATGTACTTGTATCTTCAACAGTACTTTAAAATAAATAAACACAATAATTTATAGATGTGTACATTAGACAAGCACCCTATTCCCATTTTTCTGTGTGGATTATATTACCTGCAAAATATCATTTCATATTTACATAAATTCAGATCTGCTAAATTATACCTAGAGAAAACTTAATCATCTCACAATCATGTAGTCAATTTGATATGATTGCATTTTTCTCTTGAGGCAATTTGATAAACTGATGTTTGTATAGATAGATAGTTCCCCAGATAATGCACTTCTATACATGTTGTTTTGCAGTGTAAGTGGGTATATATGTGTGATATGCATAGAAAGTCAGTGAAATTTCTTAATCTCATTGTGGTTAACAGAGTTCCCTAGTTCACTGGGTACATCGTGCAAACACCTAGTTGACTGTTGACTTAATTCCAGAATACAAAAATACATGTGTAAAGTGAGGTTGAAATTTGCAGCACAAGGATGCCACCCTCCCCTTTGTGGACATAACTTCTTAAGATAAAAGTGCTGGGGATTTCTTAGAGAAAATGTAAAAAAAAAGCTTTAGCTATGAAATGGGAGGGTTAAGCTTAGGCTGGGAGAAATAAAGCTAGCTCTCTTAGGCTTTATTCTTGCAGAATAGAAGCAGTATTATTTCCTAAAGAGTAATAAACTAAAACATAGTATGATTTTTATTAAGCAGTCTTATTTGCAGTCCTTTGGCCATATGTTTTCAGAAAAACAAAATATATATATACTTCTATGAGATAATGATTTTTACAATTCAGTTAAGGGTACTTAGGAGAGTAAATGGTTGATGCATTGTGTCAACAAAGTTTAGAAGTTTAAATGACTCAGCAGGGTGCAGGGTCCTCACTGTGAACCTCCTCTTCCTCTAGGAGAGGAGGGGAGGAGATGGAGTGAGCACTACATACACCCTCCGTAGGGGGTGGTAGCCTGCCTACATATGAGGAAGGAAAGGAGGCTTGTGCTTCCCCCACCTTTTTTCTCTTGTTGCTTTTTGTCTTCTGCTGTCTTGGAACCGTTGGCCCTTGTGAGGTGCTACCCTGCTTTAGAGCCAGCTGGTAGAGTGAAACCTCCACAACTGTGAGCTAAATAAATCTTTCCTTCCTGAATTTTGAGCATTGGGTATTTTGCCTCAGCAATGAGAGAATAATCAAGACACATGTCAAAAATAAAAATATTACAATTTGGTAATGTTTTAAGGTTGGATATAGTATTACATAACTATTTTGTTCAGTCACTTGGGAGACTTGAGTCATGAAGTGTAGGGATCTGTTGGTCTTAACTGCAAATACTTCTACCCAGGGAGACATGGTGATAGAAATGAGAGAGACAAGAAGACAAAAGCTGGCTAGGTGGTCGCTAGTCCACCTGATGGGCAGGACTAACTTAACACATAACAAAATGATTCTTTATTTGTACTTTTGCAAAGTTGGTAGCACATGACACAAGGTTGCCCAGCGACTAATAGCTGCCTGAACCAGACAGGATGTTTTTCTCAGAACTGAAGTAGCTTGTTTGCTTTAGGCATTGAGGCCCAATCCTACGTACACACATTTGATCAATTTTCTAGCTTCCTCTGGCTCCCAACATACCCCCTTTTTTTGTGTTGTTTTGTCAGAGATGGGTGTTCCGTTGCAGTTAGAGAAACTGTATTTGGAGAAGTCTTTAAAGGACCTTTTTACACTTGATACCAGATTATAGGTACTTGAATAACCTATAAGCAGTATAACCCTACATAGTCTGACAGTCCATAATAGTAGTAAATCATCAGCACAGCTGGTAATTGTCAGAAGTTGTTGACTTGAGCCTTTTACAGTGTAGCATATTAATATGGCATTACTTTTCATACCTTGTGGTTATACTTTTCTGTTGAATGATTAAGACCAAGTTAAAGCAAGACCTGTATAGCCACAAATGTAACTTTTGCTATACGGCAAGGTCAGTCAAAGCTCCTCAGGATTTACTTGGAACCATGTACAACGTCTCTTAGATCTTCTGTCAGTGACAGCCATCTAGATGAGTCACAGCCATTGCTTGACCAATTTGCTCTCTGTGGGAGCCTGACTTTTTTCTCTGCAGGTGACTCTTCTTAGGAACACTATACATTGTCAGTCACTTTCCTCTGTGGCCCGTAATCTCCCTGATCAGAAAATTTGGGACACAGCTGAGTTGCAGAATGTCACAACAGAGGTTTTCTAATGTCTTGAGTCCTCAATGACTTTGAAGGATTAGGGCCAAAATGTTGGCTATCCTTTTAGCTCATCTATCTCTAATTTTTTATCTGCAAACTTTGTTAAACATTTGGAAGAGAAGCGTAATGACATTACCCAGTAACAAAGGGCGTTGTGCTTAACATTACTATGTATCTGAATATCAAATATCTTAGATATAAAATGGAATTATTATTTTTCAACACCATGGATAATCTAATATTTAAATCCCTATATAATAATTACACATTTGTACACAGAAATTTAGAAATCAAACCATATACAACATTGTAGCAGGACAATCTTATGACATTTTGTTACATGCTTACATTTTCATTTTGACATAACCCTTTTAACCAATCTTTTCTATTTAATACATAAGAATTTTTTTACCTAACTATCCTTAAAGGGCTATTCATCCCAAGTCCTCTTATTGTATTTATTATATTTTTCAAGGAATTTGAAAGAAAGTCTTATCACAATAAGCAATTTTTGTTTAACATTTTAGAAGACTTGTACACTTGGAATCATGGATGCACTTAAGACACTGTGAGATTGACAATGAGTTTTCATACACATGTGTGAACCTTTGTTTTTAAATTTAGTTGTATACCAAAATTGTTTTTAAGAGAAACCCAATGGTAATTTTTCTGACTTTTATCTTTGAACCAAATGACCAGTTTATTGAGGGTGTCTTCTAAGAGACTATTGAGATTATTGGGAGCTCCTCATTAATGTATAAAAGGTTGGCCACACCTCTGGTTCATCAATAGGACTCCTCTCTGAATAATTTCTATTTACTCTAAGGAATTTTTGTTTAATTAATGTAAACTTTTTGAAAAACTGTATATAAACCAATTTTTATGACTTAGACCAGCTGGTAACTTAAAAAAAAACATGCTTTTAAACCTGTATATCTTCAGTTTGGCCTATGTTGTGAGACCTCCTCTCAAAAAAACAAAGTATAGGAAGTTTTCCTCACTTTCCAACTCTAATTTTCAATTTGTCTTTGCTGTTTGATATGAAAGTGTTCACAAGTAGTTATTTAACTGTTGGATTTCTTGTTTCTCAGTTGGCTTTTCCTGGGTGTGCGATACATGGCCCTGCATTGTGGTGCTTGCAGTGCCCATAGGAAACCAGCCCACTAGCCAGCAGGAGATTGCTGTGGAAAAGAGGGCACTATAGATTTTGGCAAAGGGAGACTTTTATAGTCAACCATTGCAAGGAAGGTGCAAGGAAGAGAATAAATCATGGGAAAGATAGACAACTTCTGCTGTTGTCTACTAACCATGTAATCTTTTGCTCTTACTGTACTGTGTTGAAGAAAAAACAACATAGCTGTCCCCATGCTACAGATGTGTTGTCTAGAAAGTATTCCAGTATCATGCTGTGGGACACCAGGTAGGAGAAAGAGCTCAGAATCAAACTAAGGCTGTTACAAACCTAGTGGACTGTCTTGTGGTAGAACAGGCAACACTTTTGTTAGCTTTTGTGAGCCCCTTGAAATTGATCTAATAGTACAGAATGTTTTTATTAACACTGTGTAGTTGATGGAGAATCTTGCTGTGATGCCTTTTGTGACCTTGGCCTAGGACTCCGTCTCTTTCCCTGAGCTACATACCAGGAACTCATAATCTAATGATACCTACCAGTTTTCAGTTATTTCAGAGACATGAGGTGGGCACAAAGGTCAGAGCCCACAATAAACTGTGTGGTAACTGCTTTGGAAATGGCCTTCTTTAATTTGTAGCAGTTATCACCAGAACTGGTTCTTCATAGGAGGCAGATACATCTGGTCAACCATACCAGGATTCTTTTAGCTCCCTGGTTCACAGGTGCAAAGAAGAGAATAAATCATGGGAAAGATAGCAGCATTCAAAGGAAAAGTCACTTTTTCTTTTATTACCCATTGGTGTTGGTCTCATAAACTGTATAAGTGAATGAAAGGGACTAAAAGACCCTTACTCTAAGATCCAAAGATTTCACCCAGCAGCAAGTTGAAGACTTCATATTCTTCTAGATACTGAGCTAAAATGGCACTATATAATTATCTCAGGCACTGACCTGAAACCTTGGAGATGATCCAATCTGTAGTGTCCTGTCTAAAGCAAGTATTTGCCTTAGGACCTAACTTCATTTCTGGGATATAGAGGCTATAGTAAGAGGTAGTGTCTGATAAATAGCAGATCCTGTTATTAGGGTTGTGGCACACGGAGGACTCCCTGAGGCCCCTGGTTCACATACCCTTCAGGAAGAATTTCTTAGTGTCAGAAAAGGGTTAATGAGAACTCAGCTCTATTCCCCAAATTAATACCTAGGTCTATGAATCTTAAGAGCTATAAGGAAGGTTTTGGACACATGAAAGGGACACGGTGTAGGGAACACATCGGGAGCTTGTGAGTTACATGAAAAGGTTTTGTCTGAGTCTGGATAGCATCCACCTCATCAGCAGCAGTTTCACAGAGGGTTATGAGAGAATGTAGCAGTGATGTCAGGACAGCCTGTTCCTCAAGGTTGTCCCTCTACAATGTCAGAAAGATTGAAGCCAAGAAATGACTGAGCTAATGAAACATCCAACTCCAGCCCTAACACCATTCTCTAGAATGGTGTATAGATGACTAATGTTAACTTTTCTTACATAGTACTTTCTGGGAAATACAAAGATGACATGAAGAGCAAGAATAAGAGAGGCAGGGATTAGATAGGATTGAGCTATTAGAAATTGCAGGTTTGCCTAAAAGAGAGAAAATGAAATAAAGAGCTTTGGGAAACAGTAGTTTATGGAAAATCATAGGATGGCAATCTTGATTATTGATTTATTATTTTCTTTTAACATCTATTGGAACAGTTTTACTATGTCATTATGCTAGGAAATTCTGTGATCATCAACATTTTCTTTTAGGGAGCGATTGAACTCAGGCCCTTGTACTTGCCAAGGAAGTGCTTATTCCACTGAGCCATCTCCCATGTGGTAGGAAATTCTGGGTATAAATACTAAATAGGATACACAAGCTTCCTGCTTCATTGTGTTCACATTTGATTCAGGGATAGTACAATAAGTAAATAAAGTAGCGTCATAGAGTAATCATACTCCAAAGGAAATGAGAAGGTAGAGTGATAATAGTGACTTGGAGAGCTATTTTAAATTAATTATACAAGGATGATCTCTTAAAAGGTGATAATTAAGATGAGAAGGATCAGTGGTGTCAGGCTTCCTAAAGTGATGAGCTAAATTACTTAGGCAGCTTTTTCACAGGAATTAGTGAGGTATAGTGGATCAAGTACATATTTAAGTACATTTAAGTATTGAAAAGATGGCCACTTTATACATGAGAACCTATAACCAGATAGGGGTTAAACAAACAAGGAAAACAAAATGAAAGAGACTTTAAAAAGTAACAAGTATGGCAAGAGACTGCCATTCATACATATGTGCATCTAGGTATGTATAACTAACCTTAATTGGAGATGATCCAATCTGTAGTGTCCTGTCTAAAGCAAGTATTTGCCTGATGTGAACTACTACATATACATTTTCAGATAAATAAAGGTAGCAGTGTATATGAAGAAACAGACAACTAAGCAATCAGAATCAGCAATATGCTGGCCCTGCCCCTGGGGTGCGCTGAGAAGGCATCTGAGACTGGGCATGGTGACACATGCCTGTAATCCTAGCTCTCGTGGGAGACTGTAGACAGGTGGAACTATGAGTCTGATCTAGTAGTGACTCCAAATACCCTGTTGACCCTTCTCTAAAATACAAAACAAACAAACAAAAAAGAATCAGCAAGAGCAGACACAGAATCAGAACTGTAGGCACAGGTTTAAAACAACCTTTTATAAATTATGAAGCACATGGATATATCTGCTAAGAAATCATAAAAAGCAGATGAGGAACCAGACCAGTTTTTTAGAAATGAAAACCACAGTGACAAATTGAATCTTAAGGGCCTGCGAGACAGCTCAGCAGACTAAGTTCTTGCTTAGTTAAGTTCAGGGGCCAGGGTTTGATCCCTGGCATCACAAGACACACCAGCCTCGCCCCTGGGTATGGAGCATGTGATGGTGTCTGGGCATGGTGGCACATACCTGTAATCTCAGCAGTAGGGAGGCAGAAAACAGGAACATCATGATGAATCCGAGCTGCATAGTGAGACCCTACACACACACACACAAAAGAAACAAATTGACCCTACTGGTTCTGTCTGTGTTGAATAGATTGTATCAAATAAGTCTTGATACTACAGCAGATTATAAAAGTTGCTATATATATAACTATATATATATATATCTTATTTCACTGTGTGAAGAAATTTGGAGAGTCACTGAACCTGATGGGCTATGATTCTTTAGAAAAGCTCATAAAGTGATCTCCATGTTCATTTTTCTTCAGGGAATTTTTCAACATTCAGTACTGGATAAAGCTTAAGTAGAAAGATGAAGTTTTATGTAGGTAAGGATTCTGGAGAGGCTATGCACTAAGGTGAAATCCTAGAGGAGGGAAAAGTATAAGGAGTTAAATATTTTGCATCTTAAACCTCTGTGTAAATTCTCCCTCAACTGTGGTAAGGTATCCAGAGCACAGCAGCCTTGGGGAATATGGTTAGAGTTCAAGTCCATCAGAAACTAGCAAGTGACACACTGCGGCCATTGTGTAAGAAGTATGTACCTCCCAGGTATATTCACTCATGTATAACTATTTGTTCATAAGGTCTAAAAATGAAAGAGAATTTGCTTAAAGAAATACAATAGGGATTTTCTAGGACTGTGAACTTTTTTTTTTAAAACTGTGTGGAAGAGTTAGGCATTGTTCTAAAGGCAAGATTTTAAAGATAATGAGAGTAAATATACCCTGTAGGTCCACTATTAGAATGAAGATGGACTGGCAAGATAGCTCAGCAGTCTGCTTAGGCAAGCTCTCAGAGACCACAGTTCGATCCCCAGCACCACATGCCATGCCAGCCCCTCCCCCCCAGGGCGGGCTGAACTGACACCCCCCCCCCCCTGCAAAAAAAAATCCGTGATGTGTAGCGAGACACTGTAATAAATTTTTTTTTTAAAAAGAAGAAATGCATGATCCCTACTGTGTTTCCCTTTTTTTACTGGGAATTGAACATGGGGCTTTGTGCATGCCTGGCAGTTGGTAGGTGAGTGGCCTAAAACTGACCTGTGTACCTCAGACTAATTTTTCATTTGTTTTTCCAGATTGGTACAGGAGGTAGAAACACAGAGCTCAAGGTATTCTTCTGTTGACCTATACATAATTCTTTAAGTTATCCTTGTGTTTTTATCTTGCTGAAGATTTTCTGTATACCTTTACTGTCATGTACAGCTGACTTTTAAATGGTACAGGAAATTTGATGTAAGTACGAAAATGGCCCAACACAATTAATGCATGACCAAGTAGTGCATTCAGAATCCACAGGAACATGCAGCGTGCAGGAGTATGTTCTTCATAGGTCAGTGAATTTTCTTTAGAGCTATCTTAGGGAATTATTTTTAAAAGTACCTTTCAAATATGCTTGTTTTAAGTCACTAAGTCTATTGGTCTAGTAAGTTTTTGGGCAAAACACTAAACATTGTCTAAAGTGACATAATGTCTTCATATTTTTATTTTTTACTACAAAAGCACAAATCATTCCTTTTCTCATAGTGAGTATTATTAATTTTAAGTTTTTATGTAATATGATTTCATAATGTTTCAAGATCTTCAGTTTCCTTGGGCTTCTTTTACCTTATACACATACATACATACATACATACATACATACATACATACATACATACAGATTTAGTAGACTTTTTTAAAGGTTGAGGCCCTTTCAATCAGAGTTTATTTTTGCTGTTTGTAGCAACTTCTATTGACTCTTTTAGTGAAATTCACAAAAATTAATACTTTGCAATTTCTTTAAAATCTTAATTTCATTGCTTCTCAGCCTTTTGGCTAAGATCAAATGTAAAATCTAATTTCAAGACTAGTTTTTAGGAATCCATCTAAGACATTTGCTACTATTCTATTCCATTCTATGGACTAGAATTCTGTGCCCATTACTTGTGAGACTGTTAGATAGCAGAATCTTGGACCCCACCCAAGACTATTCCATAATTTACATTTTAATTAACTCAAGTGATTCATATGCACTCTAAAATTTGAGAGCACTGTCTAAATCTCTAATAGCCTGGTTTCTAGTGTTATATTTAATCTAACTTTTAAAGAGCTCTGCACTTTAGAAAAGATGCAGTCATGATTACAGAAGTTATTTTTAATTTTTTTTATTGGATGTTTGTCCTTTTTAGAAAATAATACTTATTTCCTTTTTATTGATTTTAATGTCATTTGCTGTGCCCCTTTTCTTTTGGTTTATCTCATTTTGCATTCTTAGCTCTCAACTCTTCGTTATAGTTCTTTATTTAAATCAGAAGTTCTGACCTCTCTTTTTGGACTCTCGTATTTGTGGCATTCATCGTGCCCAATGTAGAATATATCTTCATTGATTTCAAGACTCCCTCCTTCAATCCTTGTGTTAATCTGATATGTTTTAGGGTTACAATGTCTCATTCTTCAGATGTATTTTAAAAAATTTTTGTTGCGTGTAGTATTTTGTCTCTTTACTCCAAAACCCTTTTTTGTATCTTCTGTATGACATAACAGTGGAGTTCACAACTTTATTTTCACTACATCTACTTCTAATAGTTTTTGGTAGCAAAATCTATGTCTTTGGAATGAAACTTTTTAAATTAAAATATTCCTGAAGTTGAAATAGTTATAGTGTGTATGCCATGTTACAGTTTTTTGACTATTAATTTTTACTTTTCTGTCTTGAAGTTAATGTGTTTTTCATGTTGTAATGGTAGTCAACTTTTAACTTATTAAAAGACGAAAGCCAAGGCTACACTTCTAGGAATCATTTCTAGAAAAGAAGCGGAAAAGAAAAAAATATTTTTTTACACAAGATAGTTAAACAGCAAGTTTCTTAGTTCATTGAAAAGGAAGATTTATGCTAATACTGTTTGAACAGGATTTCATGCCTTTATCTTTCTTATTTGTTTATTATGAGACAGGGCCTCACGGTACAGTTTGGGCTGGCCTTGTGTTCACTTTTGTAGCTCCCACACTGGTCTTGAACTCACAGTGAACCTCCTTTGTCAACCTCTTGAGTGCTAGGATTACAGGTGTGTGCCACCATACCCACTTCCAGGGCTAGCACAGTGAGCCCTGGGTTCCAGGGCCAGTGTGGCATGTAGGGCTGAGGATTGAACTCATTGCCTTGTGCTGGCCAGGTAGGTGCTTATGCCTCTGAGCTGTCTTCCCAGCCCTCATGTGTGTATCTTATACTCTGAATAACTACTAGGAAGATAACATGTTAGGTGTTACTGTTGTTGTTTCTACTAGCCTATTTTCTGTTATTTTTATTTTTTTCTCTTAAAGACAAAAACCAAATGAAAACCACAAATGCTTCCTCACTTTTAGGTACCTAAGAACTGAAATTAATATTTATATTTGATAATGTAACATCACATGTAGTTCTTACATAAGACTGCATTGGTCCAACCCCAGGCCCTGCAAGTGTGTGGGAGAGCTTCTGCGCTCTGCTGTATCCATGGACAAAGCCCAGGCCCAGCCTGCAAGAGAGACCTTTCCTCGAGCTTTCCTGACCTCCCCCACCCTTCCAGAGCAAGCGCAAGCCCACCCTGTGAGTGAGAACTACTGCCACGCTCTTGGGAGCCTTCCGGACCCGCCTAAGCCCAGGCCCTGTGAGTGAATGGGAGAGCGTCTGTGCTCTCCATCTCCCACCCCCCCATACCCTCTCCAGACCCTGCCCACGCCTGGCATACAGGCCTGGAGTAAATCTCAGCAGCTGAAGTCCCTGCAGTGAGACTCTGGTCAAATCACGCAGCTAATCCAGGAGCAAAACATCTTGCCAGAGGGGCACAACAGGTTCAACTCCAAGGGCAGCAGTAGGAAGGAGCTGAGCACAGTAGCCAGACCCAAGCCAGCACAACTGGATGAACTAGAACTTGATATATTGGCACCTGAATGTTAGTAAGTGCTAAGTTTACAACTGCACCAAAGCTCTACACCAAAGGTCAGTGGACAGTGCTATACAAAATGACAAAGAGGAGGAGCAAAATGCAACCTCAGGTTCCAAGCCCACCCAGAACAAGTGCAGAAGACACTAGCACAGCTGAAATGTCTGAAGTAATAGTGTCTGAAATAAACAAACAATAGCAGAAAGGTATAGAGGAACTCAGGTCAGAATTTATCTCTGAAATAAAAAAAGAAATCTATGAATTAATAGTGCCCAGAGTAAAGAAACAACAGCAGAAAGGTATAGAGAAATTAAGATCAGAATTAATCTCTGAAATGAAATAAGAAATCTTTGAATTAAGAGTGTCTGAAACAAAGAATCAAATGCAGAAACATATGGAGGAAATCAGATCAGAAATATTCTGAAGTAAAAGAATTAATAACTGCTTCTCAAGAAGATACTGATAAAAGAAATGAGTGGAGATTAGAAAAGTGGTATATTCCTTGAATGACCAATACAGGAAAGAAATAGATCACATGAAGCAGAGATATGGAAGAACTTAAAATCTCAAGCACAAGCTTACAAAACTGTTTGAAAGTGAAGATAGAATTTCAGATATTAAAGATGTTATTGCAAGTAATAAAAAGATCATGAAAGATCCCTTAAAAACAACTAAGATACAGGAAAAAGTAATTCGTCACCTTCAAGACAATGCAAAGATGAGACTAACAGGTATCAATGAGAAAGAAGGTGTCAATAAAAATGATATGAAAAGAATACAGGCAGAAGTAATAGTAGAAAACTTCCCAAATATGAGGAAACAATCTGACATTCATGTAACCAAAGCATACAGAACTCCAAATAACTTCACCCCAATTAAAAACAATATACTGAAAGCCACTGGAGAAAAGAAACATCACATTTACAGGAAAACTCATCAGAATAATGGCCAGTTTCTCTCCACAACCATGAAGGCAAGAAGAGCATGGAGCAGAGTACTTCAAGTCCTCTATGAAAAGAAATTCCAGCCCAGAATACCCTTCAAACTCTTCAATGCAATTGAAAAGGAAGTAATCCTCCCAAAATCATTCCTGGAGACATTATACTGATACCAAAACCAGGGAAAGACACAACTAAAAAGGAGAACTACAGGCCAATCTCCCTCATGAACATAGACACAAAAATCCTCAATAAAATCCTAGCAAATAGAATACAGCAAATCATCAAGATCATACACCATGACCAGGTAGGATTCATTCCAGGGAAGCAAGGATAGTTCAGTATTTGAGAATCAGTATAATACTATGTATTAATAGACTGAAATCTAAAAACCACATGATCATCTCAATTGATGCAGAAAACTCATTCATGTTCAAAGTCCTACAGAAAATTGGAATAGAAGGCCTTTACTTCAATCTGAAAAAAGCCATCTATAACAACTGAATGGCTAATATAATTCTAAATGCAGAAAAACTGAACTCTTTTACTCTCAAATCTTGTACAAGACAAGGATGTCCTCTATCAGCCCTCCTATTCAATGTAGTTCCTGTAATTATTAGCTAGAGCCATTAGACAAGAGGGAGAAATAAAAGGAATAAGAATAGATGAAGAAGAAGTTATTATTTGCAGATGACATGATACTTTACTTGGAAGACCCAAAAAACTCCACCAAGAAGCTACTAGAATTGACACAAATTCAGTAACAAAGTCAGTACCCAAAAGTCAGTAGCATTCCTCTACACGGATAACAAACACACTGAGAGGAAAATTAGAGAAACAATACCTTTTACAATAGCACTGTGGAAATTGAAATGCCTTGGAATTAATCTAACTAAAGAAGTCTAAGATCTTTTCACGGAAAATTATAGTACTCTGAAAAAAGAGATCATAGAGGATTTCAGAAAATGGAAAGATTTCCCTGCTCCTGGATAAGAAGAACCAACATCGTGAAGATGGCCATACTCTCAAAATTGCTGTACAGATTTAATACAATCCCTATCAAACTACTACCAACAAGAAATCATTCCTAAAATTTATTTGAAACTAGAAAAGACCTAGAATAGCAAAGGCAATCCTGAGCAACAACAACAAGGCAGGAGTCACTACAATTCCTGACCTGAATTTATACTACAAGGCTACTGTGGTAAAATTAGCATGGCACGCACTGGCAACGAAATAGACCTGAGGATCAAGGCAGTAGACTAGAAGATGCAGAATCCTCTACAAACACACTCAGCCACCTTATCTTTGACAAATGAGCCAAACATGCTCTCTGGTTGAAAGATAGCCTCTTTAATAAATTGTTCTGGAAAAACTGGCTCTCTGTATGCTGAAAACTAGAACTTGACCCAGGTCTATCACCATGCACCAAGTTAAAGTCACAGTGGATTAAAGATCTAAACATTAAAACAAAAACACTTAATCTCCTGGAAGAGAATGTAGGAGGAACTCTTGAAGACATAGGGGTAGGCAAAGAGTTCATGAACAAACATGTATTCGCACTGGAAACACTTGGAAGAATTAACAACTGGGATCTCCTCTTACTGAGAAGATTTTACATGTCAAAAGAAATTACCAACAAAGTGAAAAGACAACCCACAAATTTGAAAAAAAATCTTGACAAGTAAGCACTCAGACAAAGGTCTGCTCCCTAAAATTTATAAAGAACTAAAAACCATTAGCGCCCCAAAACTTAAGGATCCAATCCAGAAATGGGCATTCAAGGTGAACACACATTTTTCAGAGCATGAAATTAAAGAAGCGAATAAATACACGAGAAAATGCTCCACATCAGTAACCATCTGTGAAATGCAAATTGAAACAACACTGAGGTACCATCTCACCCAAGAAAGAGTGGCTATCATAAACAAATCAGCTAACAACAAATGTTGGAGAGGCTGTGGGGAAAGAATAACCCTTTTACACTGCTGGTGGGAGTGTAGACTGGTGCAGCCATTATGGAAATCAGTGTGGAGAGTCCTTAAAAAACTTAAGACTGGAAATCCCATTCAAACCAGCTAGCCCTTATGGGGAGTTTTCCCAGAGGAACTGAAAACGTCATGTCATAGTGATATATATGTACCTGTGTTTATAGCAGCACAATTTGTGAAGCCAAATCTTGGAGACAACCAAGAAGAATGGATGAAAAAGATGCGGTATTACTCAGCTATAAAGAATGATAAACTCGAAGCCTTTATATTTAAGTGGATGCCACTTGAAGATATACTAAGTGAAATAAAGCAGACCCACATGTGTAAATATTGTATGATCTCCCTAGTATAAGAACTCAAAAGAAGAATTATAAATAGAAAGGTATAACACAAATAGAAGGAAAGTGAGAACTTGAGGATTGGATAGTGAGGAGAGAACAAGAAGCTGGGAAACAGGAGAGGCACAAAGCCATACATTTATATGCACAAGATGGGTAAGGAAATGACTTGAGAACTGCAAGCAGGTTGATGAAACTAACAGTTACTTGTTGGGGTTCTCACCCTGATTATGTATGCTGATACCTGTGAACTGACAACTGTACCAGAGATAGCAATATGTAATAGTGGAATAGGCTTTGAATGCTTATCATTCTGGTCTTTTGAATCATACTGCTTGTCATGAAATACTAATTATGGCCAGTCTATCTCAAGTAAATTTTTTTTTTAAGGGGGGTAATACATGAAAAAAAGAAAAAAAATGTCATAGGGCAGTCCTGCTACAATGATGTATATAGTTAGATTTCTAAATTTATGTATAAAATATGTAATTATTTATATTTTTAAAATATTTTTTACTTTTAAAATTATTTTTCTATATTCTGTAGATACTTAAACATATCAATACTTGATGGAAAATACATGCTCCATCTTATGCATAAGATGTGATAGACAGATAGTGAGGTTAAACCCACCTGCATATATTATAGAGTAATAATAAGCTTCTCTTCTGGTGGGTTAATAACCTAAGTTTGCAGACCAAAAATTAGAGAAATAGGAGGGCTGCAAGGACAGCCAACATTTTGGCCCTAGCCTTTCAAGGTCAGTGAGGACTCAGGACATAGAAGCTATACTGTAACATCATGTAACTAAGTTGTGTCTCATATTTTCTGATCAGGGAGACTATGGGGCCACAGAGGAATGTGATCGATGATGTAGTGTGTGCCTAAAGAGAGTCACATGTAGAGAAGACATTCTCTCAGTCTTCCACAGAGAGCAAATTGGTCAAGCAATGGCCGTGGCTCATCCACATGGCTGATGTAGAAAGATGTAGAAAGTGCAGTACAGGGTTTTTTGCGATTAGTCCTGAGGGGGTTGACTAACCTTGTCAGATACAAAAGTTACATTTCTTGTTATGTATGTCTTGCTTTATCGTAGTCTTAACCATCCAGCAGGAAAGTGTAAAAATGAGATATCAAAAGTGAAGCCATTACCTCAGTCCTGATATAAGCATCCTGACTAGTTAGTGTTGACTATTAGGGACTAGGCAACCTGTGCCACATGTTACTAAGTTTGTAGATGAATAAATAAACATCAATACAAAAAAAAAAAAAGTAATTGAAGCTATGTTAATATGCAGAGCTGTGTAATGCTCAGTTCAACAGATTTCGGGCATTGCCAGTCCTGTGGATAACCCACTGCTATTGTGGACTACTGCACTATATTGGAATATTTTGGTGAATTAATGCACCTACAGTATTTAGATGGCAAAGGGATACCCATCTCTGACCAAGCTAAACAAAAAGAGTTGATGTAAATGAAGGACAATTTTGTATCTCTATGTATAAAATAGGATAGATATATAACTTTCTCTTAATTCAATAAGAATAAAGATTTTTACTAATAGTGTTTGGACAGGATATCATGTCTGTATCTTGTGCTAAGAATGATTACTACCAAGATGACTGTATGCAATGTAGTAATTGTTGTAACTCTTCTACCAACCTGTTTTGAATCTGTCACATTGGAATTTTTTTGTCAATAAAATTTTTTAAATAGTGCATTAAATTTCACAAATGTAAGCTAATGAATACTAAGTTTTTAAAAAACCACAATTGCAGAATTGAAGGATACGAATTTTCAAGGACCAAAGAGATAAATAAGTGGCTTAAGCACCTGCCTGGCAAGCACATTGTCTTCAGTTTGATCCTCGGTACTGCCAAAAAGAAAACAAAACAAGAATACTAATCCTCTATATCGTTGTATCAGAATCTGAAACAGTAGTTAAATACCTTTTTCTATTTTTTGCCAAAATAGTCTGCAGAACACATCTTTCAGGTTTTATTAGTATAAGGCCTAGAGGCTTGAAGGAAAAGATTTTCAGTTTATGCTCACTTCCAGTATGTAATGAAAAGTTAGTATTTGGAATAAATGGTATTTGGTAGTAAACTGCAAATGAGTATCTTTAACAAAAACATCTTCCAGAAAAATCCCATAATAAGATAGTTAATAGTTTGTTGTAATAGATTGTTGGGGCATTTAGTATAGTGAATATAAAAGATTGTAAGAGTTTACTGAGTTTCACTTCATGTTTATTTTCTACAATATTTTTCTTATAAGGCATAATAAATATTTTACCTTCTGTGCTTAATGTCCCACAATGACTGTACTTTGCACTGAATTGTTAACTAGTGCAACAGCTTTAACAACTTTACTTACCATTTCTGTTGAAAAGTAGCCAAACTCCTGTCATTTTAACAATATTTAAGATACTAGTCTCTTGGAATCTGAATTACTTGTCTGCAGCATTAGTTTCTGAAGTTTTTAAAACTTGTTTAAAGTATATTTTAAGTATACCTTAAGACTCATCTTAAATATGAGAGAAAAGTTATATTTATTCAGATGGATATAACTAATAATTATACTATATTACTTTGGGGAATAGGAAATACAGATGAAATGTTAGAGCAGAAATATTTTAAAATAGCTGTTTTAGAAGTGCTGTTTAGTGGGTAAAGTCAGGAGAAGAGGTACCAAGTATAAGTAACTTTAAATATATGCACACTAGAATTCCTCATAATTCATTGTTTATCGTTTGATCTGAGGTCCTGACCTCAAAATACACATACCTTGGGTGGTACATATCTGTAATCCCAAAACTTGGGAGGCTGTAGCAGGAGGATACTTATGAGTTAAAGATAGTGTAAGTTACATGGTGAGTTCAAGCCAGCCTGAACTACATAGCAAGACCTATGTCCAAAAAAAAAACAAACAAACAAAAAAAGAAGAAAAATATACACATGTAATCTCTGAGTTAATTTTTGTTAATATGAAATCCAAATCTTTTATTTCCTTTAGAAGGAAGACTATAATGGTTTTCTAAATTTTCCTTTGCTATATGTATTCTTTGCAAAGGAGAAAATTTTGAAATTTACTGTAACTGAAAATCTGTACTTTTAAATGGATTTTAGAAAGCCAAGAATAGTTCTACAGTGAAAATTGAGAGAAAACCTTTGGAGACTAGAGTTCAGAATGAAAGAACTTTGAAAATGCAGTATTTAAAAAGAGATTATTGAAAGAAAAGCTTTATTATGGTATCAATTCCTGTTAATTTTTGTTAACATTTGTTTCTAAGTCTTTTGGTAGGTGAAAATTTTTTATGTATCTACTCTTTAGACTCTGGAGTGTTAAGCCTATGATCTCAATTTCAGTATAACTTTCCCTTTAGTAAAATACCAAATGCTTTTCCGTTTTATTTGGAATATTTTGTATGGTCCTTGTTTTGGTCACTTACAATCCTAAAAATCCTTATTTCACCTCGATTGCATCTTCTAAAGGTCACCTGGGAATTACTATTTTGTCTAGAATATAGACTGCAGTAGTAGTTCAGCATTTTGGTGGTGGAACTCTGTAATTAAAATCCTTCGTAGTAGTTTAGCAGGTATAAATGTAAAGCATATAAACAATATTATTTTAAAGCAGAGGTAGGGTTTGGACTTTTATTTACCTTTTGAGTAAGAGTGTGTCTCCTCACTCCTGAGGGCACTGTGGATCCCAGTCCAAGCTCTTCAGGGTCTTTTCTAATTGATGGGTCAGTTAAAAAAAGATCTCTGAAAAGAGAAAGTATGTTATTGCCTCAGATGTTTTGAAGAAAGTGTCAATTGGTTATAGTAGGTTTCTTAGAAGTGCGACATAGGATTAAATCAAAAGCTGTTTAAAATGTCTTATATCTGATTTGTGCTAGGTATGAAATTAGCTGGGGCTATCAGGAAAAAATGTTTATGTATTTTGGGTAGAAGTTTCTCATTAGTATTTATATTATGTTAGATTTTATATGCAGTTAACTGAAGTTTATAATTTTTTGAGAGGTTGGAGACATAGATCAGTGTTAGAACACTTGCCTGCAGTGCCCAAAGTCCTGGGTTAGAGCCCCAAGCACACAAAAATAAAGAAAATACTTTTTTTTTTTAAATTTTTTTTTATTTTTGGTGGAACCTGAGATTGAACTCAGGCCCTTGTGCTTGTTAGGAAAGTGCTTATTCCCCTGAGCCATCTCTCTGGCCAACAAAATAATTTTTAATACGTGTAGTATTTACAAAGAAAGCTATTGAAGTTTTTTCTTTTTTATGAAATAGCATTACAAAGTCAAGTGCTTGTATTATTACTGGTCACTTTATC
Organism: Ctenomys sociabilis; assembly: GCA_004027165.1. NCBI lineage: Eukaryota > Metazoa > Chordata > Mammalia > Rodentia > Ctenomyidae > Ctenomys > Ctenomys sociabilis. The sequence continues at coordinate 3,419 of PVKA01015539.1, read as the reverse complement.
AGATGCACTTAGGAATGCATGTTCTGGGTTTATGGTAGAACAAAAATACCGAGTTTTATAATTTAGTGTGTTTTTCTCTCATGCTATCTCTTGAATTTTATGCTAATCAGCTAAACTTTTGTGCTTTTTATCAATAGGATTCTCAGTATATGGATAAGGCAGATGTTTATGCCCTGAAACATAATTTCTGAGTCCCTCAATGTTAATCATTTATAGATTAAAAAATATATATATTGGGTACCTGCCATATGTCTTAAATTTAACTTTAGTATCTAAAGCATGTTATATGTCATGATTTATGACATTTTGTTAGAGGAATTCATCATACAGCAAATATAGGATACTTATAAGAGTCACTGTCATCCAAGAGGGAAAAAAAAGTAAAGTTCTATGTGCCAGTTTCAGTGTTTCCCTGGACTAATTCAACATGCAGTTACATAAGGGAATATAAAAGAAGAAAATCTTCTAGAAATATTGTCAGTAGACGGTGAATACTAAAGATGCTGTATGTATTTCAAAGAGCATTTAGAATTAAGTGAGATTAGAAACAATACCTTAGAGAAATCTATTAAGTATATCTGTAAATATAATATCATGTATGCACCTTGTACAATACCAAAACATGAAAACAGTTTGCAGTGTATTAATTTATCGAATCTGTATGGTTAAGGTATCTTGAAACTGTCTGATTGACATTTGTATTTCAATAAAATAAAAAAATAAAAATAAAAATAAAACTAGCATTTTGACAGAACCAGTCTTTCCTGAAGTTCTAGAAATTACACCATTAGTAAAGGACAATCTATTTTATGTTTTAAGTAATTCTCATTACTGAGAGTAACTAGTTGAACTAAAGGTGCCTCTTATTTTCATGATATATGGTCTTATTTTTGACTTGTAGAGTTAAAAATTAAAGCCTAATCTAGGTTCCACAGGATGGCAGTTGATGCGTTTCAAGATAGTTATCATGTCCCTTTGGTTATTTTTTTTTTTTCCTTTGTACTACTATCTTTAAAGTTGCTATCTTTTGCTAGAAGTCTCAAATTCAGAAGGATTAACTCATTTGCTAAAAGGAGTCAACTTCTCTTTTCTATATTTTGGTTCTGTTACTTTGCTTTTTAAAGCTTTTTATGTTTTATAACTTGATGGCCTGAGAACTTCTGTGAAATACCTGATCCTGTAGTTTCTTAAATGTTGAAACAAGTCATTCCTAGTCCATCTGTAAGCAAAGAAAATATTTTAATCTATTTGTTGTGTATTTAAAAATTGACTCAGACAGGCATGGTAGTACATGCTTGGAATCGCAGCTCTCAAGAGCCTGAGTCAGGATTGCCTTGCATTCAGGCCAGCCATAGAGAGACCCCTGTCTCAAAAGAAAATTAAAAATAAAAATTGATACTTAAAAGTGTATATAGTAATAAGATAAACATTGACATACAGCCGATAAAAATGAACTATAGTAAAAGATACAACTGAATGATACTAGAAGTTCAGTGATAAAATAGATTTCAGTGACTGACACCTTTGTCAATAGAATAACTAAAAAACAATCATGTAGCTATTTTAGATTCAATGATTAAAGGTTAAATGACTATTTTGTAGCATTGAGTTAAAGATTTTCCGTAAAGAGAAAAATCATAAGGAAAAGTACAATAACAAGGAACAAAGGATGACAGATGTTTGCCTATACATTTGCCTCAGATGTTTTTCTGGCTCACTTATAGGTTGCTGAATAAACATAAGATAAATATCTTTCAATTTCTTCTGTTGTAAATCTTTGCTTATTGGATGCATGGAATATTCAGAGGGCTTTTGTAACATATTTAACAGATTTAGTATGAGGTGAACTCAGATGCTCTTAAAATATAAGATCTTATATACCAGTTATTGTTCACCTCTAATACCAAAATTAATAATTTTGGATTTTTCACTGATGAAGTAATATTTTACAGAGATAATTAAAATGAGTATAATTTTAGAAAAACATGTATTAACTATTATCAGTTATGTAAATGATGAAGCTTTTATAAAAACGCATGTTTGCCTCTTCCGTTTAAAGAAAATACCTTGTTAACATATTTGAGTTAATAGAACAACATATTTTCAGAGCTGTATTACCTCTATATGAAAAGTTTATATAATATTTTAAATAGTATAATAGGAAAAATTCTTATTTATCTTTTGCATAATAGGACATGTTCTTATTTAACAGACAAAATTCTGTATAAAAACATTTTTATGAAATGCTTAAAACACAACCAGTAGGCTATAGAGCATCTCAGTGAGATTTAAGGAAATACTATTTTTCTTATGATATTTTCCATTGTTCTAAAGTGCACTATGAAAGCCTAGGGGTAGTAGTGAATTAATGAAAAATTATGGCTTATAGTTATAGCTTGCTGCAAGATACTTACAAGAAAATATTTCATAATGCTGTGAGCCACAGGAATTGCTGAGCTGTTTTACCATTACAGCCCAACCAAAATGTGAAGGGCATCCTTAAAGACAAAGTAAATAACTCATGCAAAAGCATTTATATACAACAGGTCCTGGTGTACATATATGCACGATGCCTACCACTTGATCAATGAGGCCTACTGCCGTGAGATTATATTTATTAAAGAATACTTATATACACGAATGATTATAGATTTTAATTAGAATATGCAAGATAAAAATTCTGAATGAAATGAATCATTTCTTACATTGACTCATTCTATGAGAAAGGATTAAAGCATTGCAACTTAAAGGTGTAAGTCATGATATATTCTTGTTTTGTTTTTGTATTTTGTGCAGGATCTCACTACACAGCTCATTTAGCGATTCTCCTGTTTTCAGCTTGTCCAACACTGATATTACAGATGTGCGCCACTATTCCTGAATTGAGTTGCTGGCTCAGTGCACCCAGGGACGAGGACAGCATGGCATATGGTGCCAGGGACCAAATCCCAGTTTCTGTGCTTGCCTAAAAGAGGCACTTAGTCTGCTGAGCTATCTTACCCCCTCATTTGAGGTCTTTTGAGAGAGAGTCTCACCAAGTATCTAAGTTGCCCAGGCAGGGCTCAGACTTGTGATACCCAGCCTCAGCTCTCAGAGTGTTAGCATTATAGGACTAGGCCACCATGCCCTGCCTTAGTCCCTTTATCAACGAAAATTGTTGTTCAGTAGCAACTTCTGAGTTGAAGACAAGTTATTATTAACATTCTATAATATAATTCTCCTAATCCTCTTATTATATGGCTTTTCTTCTTTACAGTATGGATTGAATAAAATAGTAACCTAATAGAAGAAAAGGCATATTGGTACTTTAAAACTAAGTGGGTTAAGTTGGTGATACTGCCCATTGCAGTAGGAAAAAGTTGAATTCTTTTTGAATAATACAAGGGTTTGTAAGTCAACAAGTTATGCGTGAGCCATAT
>PVKA01015538.1:0-41217 GCA_004027165.1 Ctenomys sociabilis | reverse complement strand
AACAGGATAGATCTTCTTTTTCTTTCAGTTCTTTAATCAGTCTAGTTTCTTACACACTTGGTCTTTTCTTTTCTTTCTAATGTGGAATAAGATGCTATTTAATTTTGTTCTTCCATAGCTAATATTTTTTATGTATATGCTTTAACCATTTTTTCTTTATAATAAGTTTTGGACAATTTCATTTTTGGGTATTTTGGTATGATTTTATTTAAGTTTCTTGTGCAAAAGGTTCATTTTTCTTGGAAATGTGGTATTATAAGTTGAATGAAATTCATAAATTTTAAATCTTTAAATATTTATTGCCTACTTTCTACTTTGAGAATTCTAATTATATGAATATATATGAAAAAGAAAGGAGCAGTTAATGTTTACAATATTTGTTTTTACTCTGATTTTTTTTTCCTTTCTTGAATTTCTTGTAACTTCTTATTGTTTTTTTAAAACAAAACATATGTTTATATCTGCTAATCTGAAAAACTAATTTGCACATAGCATCATGTAATACAGCAACCATTGTTGGATTCCTATTACTTTGTTTAGTGAAATCTTGTACCATGTATAATACTGTTTTCTTCTATCACTAATTTTTCTTTTTTTTTTTGTCTTTTTGAGACAGGATCTTACTATGCAGTTCAGGCTGGCCTTAAGCACACTTTGTAGCTCAGGCTGGTCTTGAACTCACAACAATCCTCCTGCCTCAGCCTCCCGAGTGCTAGGATTACAGGCATGCGCCACCACGCCTGGCTCTATCACTATTTTGTATTCTTTAAAAATAATAATAAAAAGTACAAAAAAAAGAACGTCTCCGAATGACCACGTGCCACGCCTCACAAGGACGCTTAGTGCGCCTCAGCTGACCGAGTGGCCTAATGAGGCTGGCCGTACAATGCATAAAACGACTACTCGAAAGCATGAATTTCTGTTCAAAAAGCAGAAACACTGTCTACTGCAGGGTTAGACTAACTTCCTTTGTTCCACAATCTTCCTTCACTTGGCCTGGTGTTTTCATTTTGTTGTTTAATGCTCTACATTAAGAAAAATTAGCATTTTAAATTAATAGCATAAGTTTCCCCATGTGTACATGTGTTGCATAACAGAATTTTAAAATATGTCAGAGTGTCTGAAGCACCGGGGACGGCACTGGAATTCGCTATCTGAATTTCGCAGCTCATCCTCACCAGGTTACCTGACTCTGTCAAGAGAAACACAGACTGGCCCGGAAGGTCAGAAGGCAGAGGCAGGCTAGCGTTCAGGTCAGGGGCAACCATGGACACGAGGGGATCAGAGAACAAAGTGCAGACCTTCATGACAGCCAGATTACTAGGCTATGCCTTGCCTGGGGACAGAGTGTGGGGAGATCACGCCAAAAATATCCCTTCCCAGGAACCCCAGGTCACAGCATACAGGAGAACAAGAGGCTCTTGAAGTCTTTCCACAGGATGGAGGACAAGGAACAAGGACAAAGGTGGAGGGACTTTCCCTGCTGAGAGGCAGGCTTCAGCCAGCATCGAGGCCCCCAGGGCGCAGCCCGAGGGGGTAGAGGCCACCTTGCCCTCAGTGTCACCTGGAGCAGTGGCCTGGCCTCAGCCCATCTTGACTCCCTTCAGGCACAGAAGGCAGTTGGGCCCACAGGAACAGGGAAAGGGGAAGCTAGGTGGGACAGGACACCACGGAACAAAAGAGTGGCCAGCCCAGAGCCCGTCCTTGGGAGATGTCATGAACCAGGCTTTTTTTATTTCAGAACCAGGCTCCAACTTCCAGCATGCTTCCCATTGTTCCAGTGTGCTTTCCTTACACAATATAAGGGATGTCAAAATATATGGTAAACGTTTAAATTGTAAAAAATTATTGAAAAGACAGCACTTCTCAGCCTTTGGACTAAGATCTAGTGTAAAGTAAGAGACACATTGCCATAAATTTCCCTCAAAATGGGGCAGGGGAGCTGGCTCAGTGGAATAAGCACTTCCCTGGTAAGTGCAAAGGCCTGAGTTCAATCCCTGGTTCCTCAAAGAAAAAAAAATTCCCTCAAAATAATCCATCTTCTCTTTGAACACACTTATCCCATCATTCTTGCTACTGTTGCAAGCCACTCTAGAAGTCCTTTCCACTTTATTAGTTGGGTTGAAGTTTCTTGGCATTCGGTATGCCTCAGTTACCTGAATGTTAGATTGTTTCCTCATATTTGGGAAGTTTTCTGCTATTACTTCTGCCCATATTCTTTTTATAGCATTTGTGTTGACTCCTTCTTTCTCATTGATGCCTATTAATCTCACATTGTTCATCTTGGCGTCATCTTGCAGGTGATGGATTATTTTGTCCTGCATCCTAGTTGTCTTTAAGAGATCCTTTCTCACCTTTTCACTAGCTGCACCAGCGTCTTCAAGATCTGAGACTCTGTCTTCGCTTTCACTAAAATGGTTTTGTAGACTCGTGATTGAGATTTTAAGTCTATATCTCTTTGACTCTACTTCATTCGATCTATTTCTTTCCTGTATTGCTCATTCAAGGAATTTGTCATATTTCTAATCTCCTCTATATTTTGTCAATGTCTTTGTTAGAGGGAGCTATTAATTCTTTTACTGCAGAGTTTTTTCCAACTTGAGTTTCCTCCATAATATTTCTGGAATTGATTCTCTACTTCAGATGCTGTGATTTCAAAGATTTCTTTTTTTATTTCAGAAGTTATTTCTGCTATGAGTTCCTCTTTACCTTTCTGCTATTGTTTCTTCATGTTTCTGTGATGCTGTTAATTCATATGTTTCAGCTGGAATAGTGCTCTCTGCACTTGTTCTGGGTGGGCATTGGTTTTCCCCCAGATGTTTCTGATGCTAGGTATTCAAAAATTTCTTTTTTTCTTTCAGGCATAAATTCTAGTCCTTTCCACGTCATTAGGAGGTGGGTAAATGCTGCTGCCAGGTGCCAGTCAGTGGAAAAGCAGGCTCAAAGAAAATTCATCCACCTTCATCAGCTCTGCACCACTGTGCCACTTGGGCTCTTTCCCATGGGCAAAAGGTAGCCATGACAGCACAATTAAAGACACCAAGGAAAGAGGACTCCACAGTGGCTTCAGAAAATGAAAAGAGCCATGGGATGAGTGTGTTAGAAGAGAGAGGAATTATTTCCTGAGGGATCCCAGCCAATGTGTCTTACACTGCAATATATTTGTTAAACACTGTATTGTTTTCAGCGAACCCTCCTAAAATTTCCAAGTGATTAAATATTTCAAGGAAGTAATGAGAGAACTTTAAAGTCCTCTGAGCAGAGGCTGTTGTGCAACTGCACATCTATGACGCTGTTCTGGGTGTGGAAGGGTGCATTGGCTTCCAAGCTCTGTGTTTTCTGGGCCTTTCCATCCACATTGCCCTTCTCTAGGAGGTAGGAATCTGGTCCTCATCTTGAAGGTGAGCACACACCTGGCTGGACTTAAATGACATTGTCCCTTCCTCTATTGAATTTGTCCAGTTCCCTAGCTGGGAAGAGAAGAGGGCCTGCCTTTGGACACTTCCAGCAAGCCCAAGAGAGCTGGGAAAAACACAGTGGAATGCAAATATGGTGACATCCTCTGCTTTCTCTGATCACTTTTATTTTCCTAATGCGGAAGCCTGAGATGCATCCATGTTAAGTCCAGACTAAAGTTTTCATTTGGTTTTAGTTGTCCTTTGGTGGAGCACAATGCAAGAGTGGAAGGTGTGGGATTCTTTGGCATTGGCAAGGAATCATCTGAAGCAAGACCCAATTTTACATATTGTTCTTCCACTTCATCCTGCCACTTGGTTTTGTTCATCTGAAAGATAACTATTCATTCCAGTTTTCACACAGAAGACATCAAAGCTTGGAAAGGTTATGTAACTTTTTCAAGTTCTGACATAGCAGGACAAGAATTTGAATTCAGGTCTGTTTGGTTGTAGAGCTGCTGTTCATTCTCTTGGCTTAGGAGTTTGTCTTCAGGTAGCACACTGTAGTCTTCCTTCACACAGATCTCAGAAGTCTGGGATTCTAATCAGCATCTGGAGACTCAGAAATACTTTTTACCAGAGTAGCAAGTCTGAGATTTTGCTATGTGTTAAGTAGGAGAAAGAATAACATGGGAGAATATATCTTTTTCTACACCAGGAAAGAGGAAGTTGGGAATTTTCTGGTGGAAGAAGAAAGCTTCCCTCAGCTTCTCCTCACAAATCCTGGCTACAATATTGGTGTGTACATGTGGGAGAGAAGAGAAGGTGGGTGGGAAGTATTTTTGTCTACCTGAGTCTTCTCTCCATGATTTTCAAGCGTACATGCGATGTGCACTGGGTAGCGAGTCATGTTTTCACAGTAGGACTCAGTCTCCTGAAACTCAGAGGTGGATGGAACCTTGAGAACTCTGGTGTGGTGTTGAAGGACTAGAGAAGATTTGAGAGATGCACGTCTCATCCCTCCCATGCTGATACCATTTCCTGTCTGTTCTGGAAGATCTCATGGTGAGATGGGTGAGTAGCTCCTTTCTGCCTCTGGGATGAGGAGGGTCATTCTGTGAAGCTCAGGGGATTTCTCCCTCTTCAATTGGGTATGAACAGTCACCATGAAAAAGAATGGCTTGTCATTCTTTAGCAGATGGAGGGGGGGCAGGATGCTGGGTGACAGCTGGGTGATGTGAGTCTGGAACCAGAATGTCACCCACACACTGACTTCACACTGCTCACCTTTGTCATTCACAGCTGAACAGGGCAGAAGTCTGAGTATTGCAGTGTCATGATGTTGAGTTTCCATGGATGCTGCTCAGTCAGAGCAGCCATGACTCCCTTTGGGGTTTATGAGGTGTGTGACTCACACTTCCCACCCTAGGCAATGTGATAACTATGGCAACCACTTACCTTTCTCTCCAACTCGTGCTCTTGCTCAGACTCAGAATCTCTGACCTGAAAACAGCAAAATAGCATATCTTAGCCAGCTCATCACTGGCAGAGACATGAGCTACAGGACCCTGATGAAGGGCTGAGAGACCTGAATGCACGCTCAGCACCTAGAAAGGCTATGGAGCATAGGACAGCTGTAGGCTGGGGTGTGGCTCAGTGGTGCAGCTCGTGTCCAGTATGTGTGAAGCCCTGGGTTCAATCCCTGACACCAACATATAGGGCAAAACACGAGTTAGACAGTAGGGCAAAAGGCTGGTCCACTGGTCCTCTGAGTGTCCAGTGGGTCAGCCACAGACCCTGCTGCTTAGAAAGAGACCTCACAGCTGCCTTACCTCATGCTTTGGAGCTTATCAGCTCTGTGATGTTTTTTTCCCCCCTAATCCCAGTTTTTCCTTCCCATTGAACAGATTTTTTCCCTTTTGCAGTATCTAGTGTACCTTTCACATTTTATTTACTTTCAGGTTTCTCACAATAACAAGATAGTATGATATCTCTAATTGCATGCATCTATCTCTAAAAGGCTTGAATTTATCTTTTTTATATCTGAGTAATAATCCATTGTGTAATAATGTCTTATCTTTTTTATGCATTCCTCAGTTGATGGGCATTTAGTTTGTTTCTAAGATTTAGCTATGGCAAATTGTACTGCTATAAACATGGGTGCACATATACCGCTGTGGTATGATGATTTCATTTCATTTGTAAAAATACCTACAAAAGGAATAACTGGCTTGAATAGGACTTCTAATCCTAGCTTTTTTGAGGAATCTTCACACTGATTTCCATAGTGGTTGGATCAGTCTGCACTTCCACCAACAGTGGAGAAGAGTTCCTTCCTCCCCACAGTCCCTCCAGCATTTGCTATTGGTTGACTTCTTGATGACAGCCATTCTTTCTGGGGTGAGATGGAACCTCAGTGTTGTAAAGTGCATCTCTTGAATGACCAATGACATTGAATATTTTTTCATATATTTATTTGCCATTTCTATTTCTTCATTTGTAAAGTGTATATTCATCTCTGATGCCCATATTTTGTTTCAGTCTTTGTATTTTGGAGGCCTGATTTTTTAAAAACATTTATATATATTCTAGATAGAAGTACTTTGAGAGACAGTCAGCTATAATTTTTTCCCCAATTTGTGGGTTTTCATTTTACTCTGCAAGTGATTTCTTCTGATGTGCAGAAATTTTTAAAAAAAATGAGATCCCAACTGTTGATTCTTTGAAATATATCTCCATGCAGTTTGATTTTTTCCATAAACTCTCTACCTACCCCAGTTTAAGATTTCTGCCTACTTTTTCTCCAGAAGATTTGGTGTTTCTGTTTTAATGTTTAAATTCTTCATCCATGTTGGCTATAGTTTTGTGTATGGTGATAAACATGGGTCTAATTTTAGTCTTTGGTCTGTGGAAAACCAGCTTCTCTAGCATATTTTTAAAAGTATTTGGCACAGGGTCTCACTACACAGCTCAGACTTGTAGTGATTCTACTGTTTTCAGCCTCCCCAGAACTGGGATCACAGGTGTGCACCAGCACATCTGGTCTCAATTAGCACTATTTATTAAAGAGGCTATCATTGTCCCAGGGAACATGTTTGGTCCCTTTTCAAAGATAAGGTGGCTGAGTTGTGTTTGTAGCTGTGTCTGCATCTTCTAATCTCTTCCATTGGTCTTTGGGTGTGTTTTTTGCCAGTACCATGCTGATTTTATCACAGTAGCTTTGTGATATTATTTCAAGTCAGGGGATTGTGATGCTTCCTTCCTTTCCTTTGTTGCCCAGGATTACTTTTGCTATTCTAGGTGTCTTCTGATTCTAGATGAATTTTAGGAAAGTTTTCTCTGTCTCTGTGATGTTTGCTAATGTTATTTTAATCAGATAGTATTGAATCTGCATAACAATTTTTGGAGTATGACCATTTTCACAATATTGGTTCTTCCCACTGAAGAGCAAGGAATAGCTTTCCATTTTGTGAGATCTCCTTCAGTCTCTTTGTTCAGAGTAGCATAATTTTCACTGTATAAATTTGTTACTTCCTTTGCCAGACTGATTCCTAACTATGTCATTGTTTCAGGTGTTTTGTTTTTGTTTTGTATTTGTTATAAGGTCTACAGGGTCTCACTGTGTAGACTGGACTCATAGTGATTCCCCTGTTTTCAGCCTCCCAAGTGCTGGGATTACAGGCTTGCGCCAGCATGCCTAGTCTCAGTCACCTTCTCAGCAGACCCCGGGGGGTGGAGTCAGCCCCGCAGCTGGGGATCGAATGCCGGCTGCTGTGCTCTGCCTAAGCTGGTACTTTAATTCACTGAGCTATTTGGCTGGCCCTCAGGTGTTAACTTGAATGGCGTGGTTTCCCTAATTTCTCTCCTGGTATGTTTGTTGTTTTTGTATAGAAATGCTATTGATTTTTCAGTGTTGACTTTGTATCCTGCTACACTACTGAATTTGGTTATTAAAATTAGAAGTCTCTTGGTAGGGTGTTTGTGGCCTTCTATGTAGAGTATCATGTCATCTGCGGATAATGATGATTTCCCTTTGAAGTCTTCTTTCTTGAATGTCTTTAGTTGTTCTGTTGTGACCACCTCAATGTCCTGAATAGATTCAAAACCTTTACTATAAAATAAAAATCTTAGAGTGTGTCCACTTTATTTACCAGATCTAGCATGGGTTGACTTCTGCCTCTTCCCCAAAGTCAAAATGACCATGAAAGGAAGCTAGGGTGGTGCTGCTTATGGTACTCTAGAAAGAGGACTCCAGAGCTGCTCGAGAAAGTGTTAAAGAAGATGGAATGGGCATGTTCAAATCAAGGGGGAGAATTTTGTGAGAGATTCATGGTAATGTCTCTTACTATATTAAATGTTTTAAATTTTAAATATTCATAGTTTTGATCATACTATACCTGTAAACTACTTAGATCTGTGCTTGGTCTACAATAAAATTCTCTACAAATCCAAGTGGTTGATGGTATCCTTGCTAGGCTTCTAATTGGAGAGATTCTTGAAATGCTTATGTGCATGTGGTACAGCAGCCTGCCTTGGAGATGAACATGTGGCCTCTGCAAAGGTCTGGAGCCCAAGGCCAAGTGCTCACTTAGGGTGCCCTCATCACCAGAAGCACCCATCCATCCTTCAGTGGGAGCTCTCCACCTGCTGTGGCTGCAGCCCACTGAGGCTGCAGCTCCCAGGCCCTGGGGCACTGGTCTCATTTCTGACTCTTTATAATTCTACCACAATGTCTGGCATGTTACAGAAGCTCATCAAGTTGGCATGGAGAACCATCCTTGTACTTCTGCACCATGACAGAGCCCTGTGCCTGGGCAGTAGAGTGGCTTCTCCATTGGAGTCTTAGAAGGAGGCGGCAGGCAGTGGTCACTCTGGTGTTCCTGTGTTTAGTAGGATGGAGGTATCTCAGCAGAGGCAAGGTTTTCTTTCTGTTGCTTATAATTCCTGGGTCTAAAGTAGTTCCTAGCACATGGCCAGGGTTTCTTGAAGATTTATTGAAGGTATGGAAGATGAAAAGCATGAGAAAGGCTTAGGGGTGTGTTTTGGAGGCATGGAAGATCTGACTAAAAGTTCATGGTGATGAAGATGCCACGTTTTTCAAATTTGAGAGTACTGTTCAGCAGCTTGGAGACATTGTGAACTTTTTCATCATTACACAGTTGTCACCACTGCCCATTTTCAGAAATTTTTTTATCTTCCCCAACCAAAATTCTGTAGTTGGTAACCGTTAACACCACATTTTGCTTATTTTTCATCCCTATGAGTTTGAGTGTTGAGTTAGCACATACAAGTGGAGCTGTACAGTATTGTGCCCCTGTGTCCAGCTAACTTCACTCAGCATAGTGTCCTCAAGACCCATCCACATGTGGAATTCAGTGAGTCCTATTAGGGATCAAACTCTGGACCTTGTGCTTGCCTGGCAGGCACTTATGTCACTGAGCTGTCTCCCTGGCCTGCTCCTGTCTTTTTGGAGCTGAATATTTTATTATAGGTACACCATGTTTTATTCATTCATCTGTTGTTTTTATTCAGTTATGCCTTTTTCATTTGAGTTGTTTTCCCCAATATAACATGGAACAGTGTGTGTGTGTATGTGTGTGTGTGTGTGTGTATGTGTGTGTGTTTTGTTTCCCTTTTTGAGTCCCTGCCTTCTGTTTTTATGAGTGTTCACCTGGCAGTGGATCAGAGGATACATCTTCTCCAGTATTGGGGATTGAACCCAAGGCCCTGTGCAGGCCCCTGAGCAGTCTTCCACTGAGTGACATTTCTATTTTCTTTTTAGGAATATAAAACTATTTATTGGCCACTGCTCACCATTATTTACAATAAAGTAAACAATATACATTAGGATAACATCCTGACTAGTACAAAGTTGTTTTCCTGGTTTCTGCTGAAAACAGTAACCTGAAGACTGAAAAGATTGAGCCTACATATAAGGAACAATTTAGGGTCAAGAAAAATCATGCAGGTCAGTAGCTTAGATTACAGGTTTGTGCATTCATTTATTCTAGGTCCTGAACTGTGAGTACCTCCAGCCACTCAGTAGGTTTCTGAGAGCCAAGTCTTAAGACATACGTGGATCCTGACTTTTGAGTGCAGATTTCAACTTGCTATAAAGTAATGAGTCTTGAGGAATTTTTAATGTTTTCTTGTTAGGTCTTCCTTAGTAAATTCAAACAAACCAAGTTTGACTTGCTACCGTATTCAGGTGGGGAAGTTGTTGGTAGAGATAATTTTTTTTCTTTTTTTGAGAGAGGGTCTCACTATGCATTTCAGGCTGGCCTTGCACTTACTTTGTAGCCCATGCTGGTCTTGAGCTCCCAAGATCCTGCTTCAGCCTCCCAAGTGCTGGGATTATAGGTGTGTACCACCATGCCCAGCTAGCTAAGACTTTTTCTGGGGGGAGTTTTGAAAGTAAACTGAGTTTTTGTGATTAAAGAAAGATACAGATTTTGATATGGCTGCTTTTAAAACATCTACATTAAACTGTCCAATTAACCACAAAACCATCTATTTAACTTAAAAGGTTATGGCTTCAGGAAAACTTTCTATTTAACTGGAAGTGATTTCTTAGGTTACTCAGGATGATGGCATCTCAAACATGTGGTTATCATCCATAGTTTTTGTTTTGGTGAATGTTTGAAAACAAAACAAATCAAAAACCACTTACATAAGAATTTTATTTATACACACACAAACAAAAGACTCACAAGGGTCTTTAAGCATATGAGCTAAAACATGAGTTCTGATTTGGACTATGGACAATTCCCCCCCAACACTTAGAGAAGCAGAGGAAATGTATCAGGCTACCAAATGCTCTTTTTTGATAAAAGAAGTAACTGCAAAAGCTTTATTTATTTGTTTAAAGTAAACAGTATTATTGAAAATGAACAAAGCCCAACAACTCTCCCAAATACTTTCAAAACTGATATATTAAACGGGATTTTCATTAGAATGTTTTTCCCATGCTAGTAAATCAAAACCAAGACCCATTATGTATACACACACAGATAGACATATATATATATATATATATATATATATATATATATATATATATATATATATATCTATATATATATATATGTCTATATATATATATATGTATATATATATATATGTCATTGAGCTTCATCTTCTGGACAAGAATGCCAAGTTAGTCTCTCTTCATAAAAAGCAATGACTATTTGAGGACATTTCCTATTTGCCTCTTTTGCCAGCACCAAGTCAGCCTCAGCTGAATCTTTCCACTTCATGAGAAAAAATCAATTCTCTGCTACTGTCTGTGGTGCCAATTATTCGTTCAGAATCAAGACCTCTAACAAAACCTCTAGGTTTGTCAGCAGCATCTCCTTTTTGCTTTCACCAGATTCACTGTCAGATAAAGATTTCCATTTTGTACCATCTTTTTCTTTACCAGCTTTTTTTAAATTAAGAAATGCTTCAATTAGCTCTGGACAATCTAAGTTTTCTTCAGGTTCTCATGTATTGTCAGCATCTGTGAATCCCTTCCACTTCTGCCTTCCCATTCACTACACATTGGTCCAGTACTTTTTCTACCACAAATTCTTTTTTTTTTTTTTTTATCATTGCTATATTGTAATTGCAAAACTGGAGGCCACAAAAAGTTCAGAAATATACATTTATAATCAAATGATTAGCCATAATTTGAACCTTTTTATCACATTATATAGACATTACAATTCAAGTTTTGTGCCCTCAGTTATTAGAATGTGTTAAATAGCTCACATTTAAAAGGATTTTATGGTTACATTATCAAATCTGATGAAATATTATAAAAGTCTCTGTGTATTCAATATAAATATACTGTTAAACATTGTAAGGTGACACTGAAAGAAAACTGCTAAGGTACCAGAGGGACTCTTGTGAGACAGACACAATTTACAGTCAAAGTTACAGGAATTAATGCTTAAGAATGTTCAGTCTCTATATAGAGGCACACTTTGTAAGCCACAATAAATTTCCCCAGCACCCCTTTCTTTTTTATTCTAAAATTGTTCTATTAGGATTATTCCTATCACTAACTCATAAAATTACAGCTCTACATGTTGAAAATCTCAGCACAGTGCACATTAAACTTGCTAGTTTTCATTTTTATAAAATAAAATTAAAAAAAGAAAACACTTGAGCTGGGAGTTGTGATGCACACTTGTAATCCTGGCAATCAAAAGGCTGAGGCAAGAAGGTTGCCCCAAGTTCAAGGCCAGCCTGAACTACAGTGAGATCCTGTCTCAAAAAAACCCCAGAAAAACAAAACAAACAAAACTTCACTTAAAACTAAGGACAATCGTTAAGGCTGTGTTATAATGTCTAACTTGTGAAATATGAAGAATAAACATATCTTTGTATCTGGAACAAGAAAAGAACAAAAAACCTAAGGACAAAAAAGGCAAACCTTTCTTAAAGGCCCCAGGGAAGAGATTCTACAAAAGATTTCCCATGTTTTAGAGGAAATTTACTTTCTTTCTTTTTTTTTTTAATTTTTGTTTTATTGAAGTACAAATATCAATGAGACAGTTTTAAGATACCTTGACAAGATGGATTTGATAAATTAATACATTGCAAACTGTTTTCATCATGTTTTGGTATCATATAATGTGCATACATGATATTGTACTTACAGACATTATTATACCATATGTCTCTTATCATTAAAGAGAGTGTAGCTGTTTGTGTATCTTATTTTTTATACCTGAATTACATCAAATATTCAATAATTAATACTTTCTACCTTGTTATTTTCCTAGTGGTTGTCTATAGTACTAGAAGCCGACATAATATCCCGTCCAACCACCATTAGTGCAAATCTTGCCTCTCATAGGATTATGTAGAAGCACAGCGTTATCTATCCCAATTGTACTGTCTATACACACACATCATGATTCTTCCTTTCTATACCCCTTCCTTTGTCTACACCTGTCAAAGATGGGCACTCCATTGTCATTCAACTAACTTTGGTGCTTGAACTCGACAACACAATCCAACACAGTCCAGCATTCCACAACAATAGTGAGTTATTCAAAGAAGTTGTTGACCATAGGCATTAATAGCTCAGCTTAATATTAAGGCCCCACGATGTATACTTCCTTTTTATACTTTTATGCTGGATGGTTAAGACCTAGATAGAGCAAGACTTAATACCAACACATGTACTTTATGTTTCTTATGTGGTCAGTGAAGTCCTCTCATGGTTTATCTTGTAGTCCTGTACATTATTCTGTAGATCCTTTGTCTGTGTCATCCATGTGGATGAGTCATGGCCAATGCTTGACCAGTTTGTTCTCTGTGAGAGCTGAGAGAAACTTTTCTCTCCATGTGACTCTCCCCAGGCACACTATAGAACTTCAATCTCTTTCCTCTGTGGCTCCATAATCTCCTTGTTCAGAAAATTTGGAGCTTAATTGAGTTTCATGATGTTGCAGTACAGGTTCTCCTATGTCCTGAGTCTTCGTTGACCTTGAAAGGCTAGGGCCAAAATGTTGGCTGGCCTTGTGGCTCTTCTATTGCTCCAATTTTGATCTGTGAACTTAGGTTGTTAACCATCCAGAAGAAAAGCTGATTAGTATCTTGCAGCACATGCCATTCACTTTGCCTTATCTGACTCAATTGTTTTTAAATGTTGTACATTTCCATTTGTATTTCTTCTTTTCGCTTCTTATACTAGGGAGACTATACAATATTTACACATGTGTGTCTGGTTTATTTCACTTATGAGTATATGTTCAAATGGCATCCACTTCAGTATAAATGCTTCAAATTTGTCATTCTTAATAGCTGAGTAATACTCCATTATGTAGAAATACCACATCTTTTTCAACCATTCCTCATGTGATGGACATCTTGGTTGTTTCCAAGATTTTGCTATCACACATTGTGCTGCTATAAACATAGGTACACATATATCACTATGATACAATGTTTTCAGATCCTTTGGGAAAATTCCCAGTAGGGGGATAGCCAGTTTGAATGGGATTTCTAGTCCTACTCTTTTGAGGAGTCTCCACACTGACCTCCACAATGGTTGTACCAGTCTACATTCCCACCAGCAGTGGAGAAGTATTCCCTTTTCTCCACAACTTCTCCAACATTTGTTGTTGGTTGATTTCCTTATGATAGCCATTCTTTCTGGAGTGAGATGATATCTCAGTGTTGTTTTTATTTGCATTTCACAGATGACTAGCGATGTGGAGCATTTTTTCATATATTTATTCGCTTCTTTAATTTCATCCTCTGAGAAGTGTGTATTCATCTCAGGAAATTTGCTTTCTTTTTTTTTGCGGAATGGGGGATTGAACTCAGACCCTTGTGCTTGCCAAGGAAGCGCTTATTTCACTGAGCCATCTCCCCTGCCCCTACTTTCTCTTATTAAAGGTTGAATTCTATTGAAAGGCACCCATTTAAATGCCATATCAAAAAAAGAAAAAAATGCCACATAAGTAACAACAGTATTGCCAATTAAAGCAGCCCAGTATAGGTGTGAACAATTAAAATGTAATAAAGAAGATTTGGTATATCTTTTCTCCATAAAACTTGCCATTACAATGCTCTTTCCATGAATAATTACTCCACCTGGAAAGGTTTTCATGTACATTTTAGTTTTTTAGAAACACACTAAAATAATATGTGAAAAGATTTAGTCATGACAATTTCTCCGAAGTTTTTACTGCCTCTGTTGGGAGGATGATAGGGATCATAAGGAACACAAATGAACTTACAGAGATATGTCAATGATTTCACTAAAGATAACCTTGATCTCAAGTTTTTTTTTTTAATGTGGGCACTTCTAGTTTTACATTTTACTATTTAAAAAGCATTATATTTAAAATGTATACCCGTTCTGACATTTGGCAAGAAGGAAACCTGAAAGAATCAGCATGGGGAGTTGAGCATTGGAGACTGAAAGGCTTATGAATTAAAGCAATTCAAGTTGTGTGTGTACCTTCCTCTCACAGACTCATACGCTTACACATTCTTACACACACACACACACACACACAACACATATCCACGTGTAAGCATTTTTAGTACAAAATATTCCCTGTATCCAGACATTTACTTTTAGAATAATCACAACACATTCAATCAGTTCTCTTTTCAGCCCTAGTAATAGCTTTGTTTAATTCTGAGATGCCATCATAGTGACCAACCTTAACTTTTATGCTACATAATTATATTCAAAGCTTTATGTACTTTTGTTTATAATTACACAGTAATTATAAATGTTTAGTACCAAACTGATGACAAACACTATTTTGTTGAAAAGGTCTTGCATTTAAAAGAAAAATCTGTAAAATCCAAGATCCTAGGCCATAACCAATACCAGATTTTTATGAAAACAATCGAGAAAAAAATAAAATCTCATTTCAAAACACAGCAAACTTGAACTAATCAACCTGAAAATAGTACTGTAACTCAAAATCTTTAAGACAGGAAACAAAAGTACATATATGTGTATATTTAAAAATTTTTCATAATTGAAATTTCTCTTTATATTTACAAAATGAAATTAAGGAAGTGAAAACAGAAGGATATCTCTTCCTTTTTTGGGGGGTAACTAATGCCAATAACCTGAACAAAATTTTTAAATTTTTCTTTTAGTATAATTGTGTTCTTGAATTAAAAGTTATGACTGGGCCGGGCATGGTGGCGCATGCCTGTAATCCCAGCACTCCGGAGGCGGAGGCAGGAGGATTGTTGTGAGTTCGAGACCAGCCTGAGCTACAAAGTGAGCTTAAGGCCAGCCTGAACTGCATAGTGAGACCCTGTCTCAAAAAGACAAAAAAAAAAAAAAAAAAAAAAAGTTATGACTGGAACATTAATAAAATATCTCATAAATTTCAAAATTATGTTAATAAAAAGCAATTTTAATAAGTCATTGTTTCTTGAAATCACTTCTGCATCTGCATAAGATGTACTGCTATTCGGAAGTACATTCCTTTTAATATCAATATGAGGCCATAGACACTGCGTGGACATACCAAGCAAAAAGCCTGAACTTCAACATTTTTCGGTCCAGTGCTTTTTCTACCACAGATTCTTCAGGTTCTGCTTCCAAAACTTTTTTTACTTTTTCCATTTTGTTTTATTCCCGCTTTTTAAGAATGTATTTTTATTGGAGGCCGTTTGTTACTGCAGACTTGAAGAGCTACTTGTTCACCGCCTCTGATGCTTGGTTGCAGGTCTGCAGTCTTGCCCTGCAGGCCTGCAGCTCCACTGGCTCCCAGCATAGGGGGCCGAGGCTAGCATGTCTATTTTATTTTATATTAAGATGGGTCTTACTAAGTTGCTGAGGCTTGCTTCAAACCTACAGTCCTTATGCCTCAGCCTCCCAAATAGTTTGCACAGGTATGGACCACAGTGCCCAGCTGACCATAGCGTAACTGTAGGTTTTATTTTTTGGTACAGGGTCTCACTCTGCAGCTTGGAGGTTGGGGCTGACACAGCAGGTGGTGCTGGGGATCAAATCCAGTCCTTGTTCTTGCCAGACACGTGCTTAGACCACTGAGCTATCTTCAAGGCCCTCTCTAGGTTTTATTTTTTGAGAAACTGTTGTCCACAAGAGCTACACCATCTTACATTCCTACCATCAATGTACAAAGGCAGTAATTGCTCCACATCCTTACCAATAGATTATTGGTGATTATTTTCTAGTTTTTAATCATTTCCATTCTAGTGGGTGTGAGATCATAACTAATATAGTCTTAATTTCCATTTCAGTGATGTCACACATCTTATATACCTGTTGATTATTGCATTTGTACCTTTTCCTTGGAAAAAATATCTATTTAAATCCTCTGCTCATTTTTAATTGCTTTTTTGTTGAATAAGAGAATTGCATTATGTTCTTCGTGCAGTGAATATGTTGAGTACAGGATTTTTGTTGTTGTTTCTGCAGATTTGTTTTCTTCTTAGAAACTGATGATGTTTATCTTATTGCTTGACTGTGTGCCTGTGTGTCTCTGTAGAGGCCTGGGCATTTGGAAATGCCTATCTCTCCTATTTCTCTTGTCTTGGTAGACTTGCTCTGGGTGGGGGTGTCCTTCACTCATTAGCTGGCCTTCTTTGAGGGCTGGGCATTGGTCAGAGTTGAGCACTCAAGTTTTTCAGGGGTCCTTGTGGATCATGAGCCTTTGGAAGGCCCATGTGTTTCAAGATCCTTCTCCTATTATAAAGAGGCCTTGAATGGTTTGCTTGCCCAAACCATTCAAAGCCTTGGGCCATCAGTAGTTCCTTCTCTGCCTCTGTGCACCATCTTTCTCTAGTCACTCCTGCTTTTGGTTGCCATGGAGCTCTTAGGAGCAGTGGCACTTTCTCTCCCCTGAACTCCCAGTTAGTCATACAAAGGCCATACCCTCGGGCATCCCCTCCTCCGCAGGACAGAGCTTATGAAGGAGGCTTTCTCCGCCCAGCAGTGTCGTGGGTGCAAACACTGCAGTGGCATGGGAGCATTGTGTTTGCCATGGACTGACTGAACTCTGCAAGGCGAGATTGGGAGCAGGTGCACTTCCTACTATTGCAAACTTGAGTTTTTCTCCATGGACATTCCCTTGATGGCTGTGAATCCAGAGCTATGTCTCAAAAGCGTCTATAAGAATTTATTTAGCCAGTTTCATGGTGCAATTTTAATGTTTCTGTGGAGAAATGAGGGCGTGGAATGTCTCAGTCTGCTGTTTTGTTGGTATTGTTCATCAACACCATGAACATTCATTTGATAACTTTGGGGGGGGGTAGTGTGGAGGATACTGATGGGGATTGATCTAGGTTTTTCTGAGGCTCCTTTCAAGCATCATTGTCAGTCTTTCAGTTTTGAATGCATGGAGATGATTAGAAATACTCACCGGGACAGCCATTGCAGTACATTGAGCTCCATTGAGACAGCGCTGGGGCAAATGACTGCCAGATTGAACTGGGCGACTCTGTACCTCACTGGGGAGAACAAGTAAATGGGCAAAGGAGACCCTAAGAAGTTGAGAGGCAAGATGTCATTGTATGATTCTTTGTGCAAACTTGCTGAGAGAAGCACAAAATGCTTCCATTAACTTCTCAGAGTTTTCTAAGAAATGCTCAGAGAGGTAGAAGACCATGTCTGCTAAAGAAAAAGGAAAATTTGAAGACATGGCAAAAGTAAACAAGGCTTGTTATGAAAGAGAAATGTAAACTTATATTCCTTCTAAAGGAGAAACAGATAAGAAGTTCAAGGATCCCAATGTGCCCAAGAGGCCTCCTTCGGCCTTCTTCTTGTTCTGTTCTCAGTATCACCCAAAATCAAAGGAGAACATTCTGGCCTCTCCATTGGTGATGTCACAAAGAAATTTGGAGAAATGTGGAGTAATACTGCAGCAGATGGCAAGCAGCCGTACGAGAAGAAGGCTGCTAAGCTTAATGAGAAGTATGAAAAGGACGTCACTGTCTACCGGGCTAAAGGAGAACCTGATGCAGCAAAAAAGGGAATCATCAAGGCTGAAAAAAGCAAGAAAAAGAGGAAGAGGAGGAGGATGAGGAAGATGAGGAGGGACAGGAGGAAGAAGATGAAGAAGATAAGAATGAAGAAGAGGATGATGAAGAAGATAATGATGAATAAGTTGGTTCTAGTGCAGTTTTTTTTCTTGTCTATAAAGCACTTAACCCCCTGTACACAACTCTTTACTTCTGAAGAAAAAAACTGAAATGTGTAAGATTTGTTTTTAAACTGTACAGTGTCTTTTTTTGTATAGTTAACACACTACTGAATGTGTCTTTATATAGCCCTGTCCTGGTGGTATTTTCAATAGCCACTAACCTTGCCTGGTACAGTATGGGGGTTGTAAATTGGCATGGAAATTTAAAGCAGGTTCTTGTTGGTGCACAAACAAATTAGGTAATATGGGGATGGTAGTTTTTCATCTTCAGTTGTCTCTGATGCAACTTAAATGAAATAATTGTTCTGTTAAGTGAATACCGCTCTGTAATTGCAAAAAAAAAAAAAAAAAAAAAAAAAAAGTTGCAACTGTTTTGTTGACTTTTGAATGCTAAGTAAATACATTTTTTTTTATTAAAAAAAAGAAAAGAAAAAGAAACAGGAAGGCAGAGTAAAAGGACTAGGAATGGGAGGAGTCCTTCTACTGTCTCCTGTGAGGAAGTCATAGGGGCTCTTCTCACGAGACCCACATTTGTTGTTTCTGAGATCACAGAGAAGTTTTCTTTCCCCTGACAGGGTTTGGAACATATGAGTAAACTCTGAAACACAGGCACAACAGTTTGGGGTCCATGCACCTCCTGAGGAGGCGGTGATGTCTGAAGCGCCCCAGCTTGCCTTCTCTCCACTACGCCACACTGGCCTTTCCTTAGCAGATGGAACAGAGTCCACCTTGGCAGGGAAGGTGGCATGTGCACCTGTTTGCTGACACACTGAGCAGCAGAACGGCACTGGCACATAGTGGGTATTCCACGTGTGTTTGTGGAATGAATGCATGATGTGGGACATTTGCTTTTGATATCATGAGAAGGAAAACAAGAACTTTATCTTTTTAAAACTTTCGTGAGGAACCCATAGGTCTCCATCACCAGCCCTGTGTGTCCTGCTTCAGAGGTAGTCACAGAATATCATCCATAGTCTGGGAGCTGAACCCCCACCAAGCCCCAAAGTCTCTGCTCACAGCCAGCTCCTCCTTCCTCATAAAAGGTGACAACTCCCTTCCCTTCTTGAATCTGGGTGTCTATTTGGACTGGTTTTGAACTTCATATGAATGGAAGGGTTTTCTGCTTTTGGAGGTTTGGCTTTACATCGAATGTTTTTGGAGAGTCATCTGTAGGTGAAGGTGGGAAGAATAGAAACATTTGTTGAGGCAAGGTCGAAAGAGAGGAAGTGTCTAAGTTTAGAAAAGCTGTTATAGTGATGCCAGAATCCCCCTGACCTCCAACCCCCTGAAGATACTCATGTCACCCATGTGGCCACTTTCTGAAGCAGCCCTGGAAGTCCTCTTCCTAGAGTTTTTAGCTGCACTGTCGTGGATCTCTGGAACCATTTCAAATGTTGACTTTCAGGGTCATTTTGACTTTGGGGAAGAGCCAGAAGCTGCCTGGTGTCGGATCCATGGAGAAAGCTGATGTAGACGCGCTAGTGCTTTTATCAGCCTGCCTTTCGGCTCCATGACATCTGCAGCAGCATTTGCCATAGTTCTGATCACACCTTGTAGAGGACTCCAGGGCCACTGGAAAGTGGCAAGAGGCTGAGGAGACAGATCAGTGGCATAAGCAACTGTCTGGGAAGCGCAAGGTGCTGAGTTTGATCCTGGGTACCGAAAACAAAATGTGGCAAGAGCCATGAGATGAATATGTTCGAAGCAGGGTCGTGATGGGGACAGATTAGGGGCGCTAAGTGCTTCAAATTTAAACATTTACCATCTATTTTCATCACCCCTTGTATTTTGAAGTCAATCAGCACCAACTAAAATCCTTGTAAAAATAGTTATAAAAAACAGGACCTCTGGGAAGCAGCAGCCTCTGCGCTCCGCGAGTGGCGCTTTTCCGGGCTGAGTCCCATGGCAGGAGCCGCTCAGAGCTCTCAGCAGCTCCTGAGGTGCATGCGCCATCAGTTCCATTTTGTCGATGGAGTCCCTAAGAGCCCGGAACTTGGCTAGTTACTAACAAAGGTGGAACTGGGGCAGCCCTGGTGTGGACTGGGTCCCCCATTCAGGCGCCCGACTTTCTCTACCTGGGAACTCCTTCAGCAGCATGCGTCGATGAGTCTGCATTTGCACAGAGCAGGGCGACTCTGCGAGGCAAGGATGCTCAGGTCCTGTCGCGTGTTCCCGTCTGAGCGTCCCACTGATCCATGCCCTGCACGGGCCTGGAGGCCCCTGGTCATGGCCCGCCCTCTGCCTGTTGTTCTTCTGAGCAAGCGCGAGGCCAGCTTGGCTCCCTGCCCACGGACACGGACCTCGCTTCCTCACAGCCCGCGCTGCCGCTGCTTGCACCCACAGCTTCGGGGTGGTGGAGGTCTCCTGCGATTTATTTCCCAAACTGCTGTAGGCATAGAGTGCCCTGGAAAATATTTTCTGATGGACCGAGCAAAACGCATCTCTGCCCTATTTTATACACCCTGACTCTTTAGTCTGGATTCTGCCACCCCCAATCCAAGGGCTTCTCTTGAGTTTCCCCTCAGTTATGACTCGTAAAGCCCCACCCCTCACAAGATGGCTCGCGCCACCTTCCCAAGTGATGTCTCCCTCCTTGAGGTCCTGCCTATGTCTCTCAGCAGACCCCGTCTCAGAGAGCTATGAGCCCACGCAGTCTGCATGTGCACTGCTGTCGCACAACACGCTGGCCTTTGGTTTCTTTCATATTGTCTTCATGTCACGTATAGCCATCCACTCCTTGTGGGGAGCCGACACTTGGTCACATCTGTCATCTTCATCTCTGCCCTCCCTGCTCTCGCCCCAGCCCCAGGCCCCTTCCCAGCTCCAGTCTCCCTCCCTGTTTCCCACCGTCTCTTTTATTTTGCCATCTGAATTATTTGTATTTGGCGAATGCCAGTGGTTATCATTTGAGTTCCTTTTCTGTGCCAGGCACCTGGTTAGGTGTGGGCTGAAGCCAAGCCAGGCCTGTGGTGCCTTCTAGGACCTAGCCTGGTGGGGGCTAGCCAAGGCGCAGGGCAGGACACCTAAGCCAGGTTGGAGGGTGGACGAGCGAGTCGGATGGAACTAGGACAGGGAGTGAAAGAGGCGTGACCAGACTCGGGATCGGTTTATTTAGCTCACAACTGTAGAGGTTTCACTTCCTAGTTGGCTGGCTCCAAGGTAGGGTGGCATGGGAGAGGGGAAACAGTCCCTACCTGAGCAGGGCAGGGCGAAGGCAGCAACTAGTAGCAAGTGACAATTGATCATATCTCAGTCTCTCTCTCTCTCTCTCTCTCTCTCTCTCTCTCTCTCTCTCTCTCTCTCTCTCTCTCTCCCTATCTCTCCCCTCCTAGCTTATACTGGGGGCAGCACCCTTACTCCTACCCAGAACTATGCCAAGCCAAGTGTGGTTACTGACTTAGTAACCACACACCCTTGGTTCCAGCAGCACACACCAGATCCATCCACTCCTGAAAAGCAACCCCCCTTGCCATGACTGCATGCAGCTTTATGGGGACACAAGCCATAACATTTACCCACTGCAATCCTGCATAGAATGATGTGTAGGCCTGCTCAATGACGAGACTGCATTTTCAGGGCTGTGTAACTCTTCACTGTGTATATGTGCCACATTTTCTTTCTGTATTTGTCTGTTGATGAGCACCTACACTGTTTTGTATCCTCACTATTATGAGCCGTGCTGCAGTCAACATGTGTGAGCAGGTGTCTCTTGAGTATGACAATGTCATTTCCTTACGGTGTGTACCTAGAGGGACAATACCTGGATTATACAATAACTCTACTTAGCTTTCTGGAAAGGTCTCTGCGCTGCCCTCTGTAACGGCTGCACTAGCGTACATTCCCAGGAGTAGCTGAGTCCCCCTCACCACACCCGGCCAACCTTCTTCACGTCATACCCTTCGAACAGGGATGGGTGGCACTTCCTGTGACTTCGCCCTGCACTGTTCTGCTGGCTGCTGACGCTGGTCACTTTTCATATATTAACTGAGCATTTCTATTTTTCCTTTTCATAACATTTGCCAGCTTAAGATTTGGTTTACTTGGGCCTTTTATTCTTGCTAAGCTTTTTGAGTTTTTTACACATTCTGGGTATTTTCCTCATCCCATGAATAACTGGCAAGCCCTTTTGTAATGATCTCTGTACTCACTTGATCAGATTCCATGTGGTGTAGAAACGTTTTAGGGGAACAGAACCTCATTTGCCACTTTTTGTTTTCGCTTTCCATGCTACTGGGGTCCTGTCCAGAAAATCACTGCTTACAGCATCTTGATGGTCTCCCCTATTATTTCTTCTGCTCGCTTCAGACATTACTTTATGATGTTTGATTCTCTTTGAGTTAACTTCTGTACAAGGGGAGAGGTAGAGGTCAAGTTTCAACCTTCTGCATGTGGCATGTTGGTATCCAGTTTTCCCAGCATGATTTGTTAGAGGTTATCCTCTCTATAATGTATGCTTTTGCTTTCTCTGTCTCTCTCTCTCTTTCTCTCTCTCTCTCTGTGTCTCCCCTCAATTGGCTGTGGATGCTAAAGTTTGTTTCTAGGTTTTCTATTCTGTTCCACTGGTCTGTGTCTGTTTTTTACTCCAATCTCACGCTATTTTGATTACTATGGCTCTCTGGCTGTCTCAAAATCAGGAATCGTGATACATTCAGTTTTGTTCTAAATTGCTCTCACTATTTAGGGTCTTTTGTGCTTCTTTGTGAATTTTAGGATTGCTTTTACTAGCACCGTGAAAATTTTCCTTGATTTAGGGACTTCATTGAATCTGTGGAGCAGATTGAGTCATATGAATATATATTTTATTTATTTTAAAGAGAGTAAAAAAATTTAAAATGACACAGAATTTCAAAAAACAATATGATAGGAATTCAACAATGGTAGTTATATTGCACATTATCGTCTTCAAAGGAGCTGTTCAGATTACCAGACATAAGCATGTAAAATGAAGTCCAAAAAATTAAGCATTTGAAAATGGATGTCTTTCTATCTGTTAATGTTTTCAATTTCTTTCGTCACTACTTTACAATTTTCATTGTAGAGGCCTTTTACTTTTTTGGTTATCCCTAGATACTTCATTATTTTTGTGAAAATTTATTATTGGATATAGAAAAGCTACTGGCTTTTCTACATTGATCTTTGTGCCTTGCTATTTTAACAAATTTGTTGTTTCTTATAATCTTTTGATGGGTCTTTTTGTGGTCTCTCTGTTTAGAGTCCGTTGTCTTCATAAAGTGATGGTTTGATTCCCTCCTTCGTTATGTGCACACATTGTGTTTCATGCTCTTGCCTAATTCCTCTGGCTAAGATGAGTACAGAAGGCTAAGAGGGCTGAGAGGGAGTTCTTTCTGCTCCTGGTCTTAGAGGAGGTGCTCTCGGCTTTTACCCATTCAGTGTGACGCTGGTGTGGGTCTCTCATACATGGTCTTTGTCATGTCTGTGCATGATCCTCTATCCCTAATTTATGGAGGACTTCATCATGAATGCATATTGAATTTTAACAAGCATCTTCCTACCTCATAAGACCCTTATCCTTTGTTTTGTTGATACAATTTATTTTTTATTGATCTGCAGACACTGAGCCATCTTGGTCTGGAATAGAACCGATTTCAAAGAGGTGTGGGAGCTTTCTGATGTGCTGTTGAATTCACTTTGCCAGTATTTTGTTAAAACTTTTATGTCTACACCGCGGATGTTTATTATCTTTCTCAGGTAGGCAAGAGAAAAATAAAAGGCACGTAAGTAAGGAAGGTGGGAGTCACACTATCTGTTTGCAGAAAATGTTATAGACATAGAAAAATTCACCTAGACTGTTGGAATTGTTAAATTCTTTAAAGTAGCAGGATATAAAAATCACCCTCTTTTCTGTACACCAAAATTATGATTTATGTCTAAATGTCCCCCAAAAGCCTCATGATGACACAGAAGCATAATCCCAGCCCTCTAGATGTCAGATGTACCCAGTTTGTACCCCCTGACATCAAAGAATGACTTCCAAAGGACAAAGGGGGTTATGAGTAGGAAAGGTTTATTGGAGAATAGAAAGAGCTTCTGAGGGACAGGCAGGGTCCTGAGTGAGCTGCATTTAGGATTTCTTGAGGCAAATAGGGGACAGGAACTTAATTGGGTAGTGGTCCCTTATCATAGATGACTCCATGGATTTAAAATGACCAACTAGGGGCCGGCCAGATAGCTCAGCAAACTAAAGCACCTGCTAAAAGAAATAAAAAATTAAAAAACAAGCACTTGCTTAGTCAGATGCGGGGCCCAGGGTTTGATCCCTGGCATACCCTGCCAGCCCTGCCCCTGGGGTACACTGAGATAGTGACTGAGACTGTGCGTGGTAGTGTGAGCCTATAATCCCAGCACGTGAGAGGCTGAAAACAAGGAGCACTATAGATCTGATTTGTGTCATGAGACCCTGTAGACCCTGTACTAAATACACTTACAAAATAAAAATAAAATGACCAAATGAGACTCAGGCTCTTCAGCCCAGCTCCTGCACAATGTTTGCAGTAAACTTCCATGTCAGTTTAAGTTAATCTACATTATAGTTTGAAATTCAGGATCTTCATTGGAAGGGGCTACACCTCCCCTAGGCCCTTAGGAGGGAGTGGGCTGCATTTCCTCACTGCCTGAGAAAATACACGCTTCGTCCAAATGCTAGTTCATGGTCTCTTCCTGATTGTGATCAGTGTGCCCGGTTCCCACGCTGCCTCAGGCCCTTCCACTACCTGCTGCCATGCTCATAAACTGACTAAAGAACGATCTGCCATAATGGGGTGATCCGTGGCACCACTGGAGGGGCCTAGGTTACAGGGACACCTGAGCTGACTGTTAGCAGACAGGCCCCACACTCTCTTGACCCTCCCCACCCCCCCCCCAGCATAAAAGGAGCCTTGAGGAAAGCCAGTTTGTCAATTCCACACAAAGAACAGGGCCTTCTCGAAAGAGTGAGTGGTGGACTAAGGACCAAAGAAATCTGTGAGAAATTAGCTGGTGAGGGAGGGGGTGACAATTAAGCAGGTGACTTCCAGTGTATCAGAACAAAAGGCTCCTTCTTTGCAACTGAACTATGCACTGGAAAACCTGAAACTGAAAACTGCAGTTAATTCTTTCCTGAGTATCTTCTCTCTGTATTTCCATTGCAACATCTAGAATGTGGCTTTACAGGAAGGGAAGAATGCAGGCCGAGCTACGCGCACCCACCAACCCTTCACAGACCTGCGTGCTGGAAGTTGGGAAGAAGCTCCACACGAGATCTTCGGGGTGCCTCTGACGGCTTTTAAGCCAAGGCTCCCCTTTGAAAAATCTCAGTGCCCTGCTGCATCATGACTGTCTTGCATGGCTGGGCAGACAGAGCAGTGGTTAGGGAGGAGTTAGAGCTAAGCAGGAGGCCCGTACTGGAAAGAGTCTGTAAAGAGTGAACCATCCACAGGCACAGAGAAGCAGCAAGTGGCACTGTGCCATCTCTGAGAGCTGCGCGCTGCACGCATGCACCCAAGGGTTGTTTGCAGCAATTCTTCCTGAAGTGCTGGGAATGGTGGACCCTTTGTTGTCTCTGTCTTCCCTATGAGTCCCCTGGGGGCTCATCAGCAGCCCCTCTGGCACCCCAGCCTGTGCGGCTGGTTGGCTCAGGACAGGGCCCAGGCAGGAAAAGCTTTTGTGCCTGTTATCCTAACTTTAACCTGCCTGGGCAGCGGAGAGTTCATGTGGAAGTGGGGAGGCATCCACAGACCAGTCCCATGCAGGCAGGCGCATGAGGGCAGGCCTCAGTGCAGGGGCCGAAGTTTAAAGAAAACTGGGAAAAACACACACAGACACACACCATTTTTTAACAGTAATGTTACTTGCGTTCATCGTACGGCAGCTCAGGAGTCCTACAACAACCCTCCCAGGCGGGAGTGGAGAGATACTGAAATGCTCCGGTTTTCATTTCTAGGGTTGAGCTCTGTCGACCCAACTTGGGCCTGGCTAGGGAGAAAGGGAAGTGAGGAAGGTGGGAGTCCCTGGGGCTGTGGCGACCCAAGAGACTTCTCTGCCAGGCTGGGTGGGGTTCCACGTGGGATGGGACTAGGGTGCCAGTTTGGAGGCACCCCTTTGCACACCATCTCCAGCATTTCTGGGGGGCATAGGGCGTAAACAGGAGGCTGGGAGTCTGACACAGAGGTGGCCTTTATCTGAGCTCCTGTGACCCTGGAATCATGTGCAGTTCCTACAAGGGCAACTAAAGACCCAGCATCCATTGCCACCTCCTTCCTCACTCCCCCTGGGCTGCAGAGTAGGCTGGGAAAACATGAGCCAACATCTAGATCAGAGATTTTGGCCCCAGTTGGGTAATATATTTATTTGGATAATAAATGGGGATATATTTATTTACCTTTGGATTTTGAGATAGGATTTTGCTACGTATTTCAGGCTTGCCTTGAACTCACAGGAATCCTGACTCAGCCTTAGTGCTGGGATTATAGGTACAAATGTATGTGCCTGGCGATTGATTTGTGGAGGCTGACATTAGAGCTATCTGAAAAGTTTTTAGTTCATCCTTCCAGGATCTGATTCCAATTACTACAGGGAGTTGACACATACACATAGCACATGTTCATTCTTTATTGAAGAATGAGCATCCTTGCCTCCCTCCCTGCACCTTCCAGATCCTGGTTCCCTTAGATTTGAAAAATCTTTGTCTCCCACCTCCACCCCACCAACAGACGAATGAGTGAAGAATGGTATTTATGTGCAATGGAGTACTACTCTGCCACAAAGAAGGATAAAGGAGGCATCCAGAGATAAGTGGACATACATCTTGACACTATAATATTGAAAATTAAACACACAAATCTATTGCACATGTCTCTCTCCTATGAGAAACTAAAGGCACATATAAAGAGAAGAACAGAAGGCAAATAAATGGGAGGTATGGAGACCTTTGGAAAATGGATGAGTGAATATCTTAAAATTTTTTTTCATTTCCTTTAACCTTGGAGAGGTTGTGGGCTCTCAAGAAATGTATGGAGATTCCAGCAACATGACACTTTGAGTGCATTAAATAAATATAAATTTTATTAAAAACACTCACATAGCGTTATCAGGAATGATATAATAAACAGCTTTCAAATTACCTGCATTCATAACATTATAATACTTTACAGTATTTATAACCACCATCAGATTTTACAAACAAACCAAACATCTCATGAAAATGAAATGAGACTGTTAAAAAAAAAATTAAGCATAGAAAAATGTACACAGAAGTTCATTATTTTAGTGTCCAAATGCAAACATTTCCTACCAAAGTTAGCCCACTAGCTTTTAGAAGTGAACTGTATGTCACTGTGCATCAATGAAGATGAAAAATTCATTCAAGTAAAGCTGCCACCACCAAAGCACCATCAGGGGTGGCTACAGAAGTCAACCTGTACAAGCAAACTGCAGATGGCTCTCCATTCACTCTAACTGAGGCAGGTTAGATATGTACAGTTATAGGTCTGGTACATACAATCTGACACTCAGCTCCCTCTCTCCCCCTCTCTAACCTACCCAAGCTATATTTCCTGCTCTCATTGGCCAGCAGTTTGAAAATGACAGTGGATGACACAGTCACCAAATATTCATTGGGCAGCTGACTCAACATCACAAACACACACGCAGAGAGCTCTGGATTATGGAAAATGGCACAGCTGTGAGATCTGGATGCAAAGTGAATGGCTTAAAATGCTTATGAATTGGACACAGCCAAAAACTTGAGCGCTTTTTAAAAGACAAAAACCATCTTATAAAGATCTGACCAAAAGAAATGAAAGGCCTCCACTCATTTAAAGATTTGACCAATAAAACCCCCACAAAGTCTAACCATGATTATAAAGATTTAACCAACAAAACCCAAGAGTTTTCACTGATTAAGAATTTATGTGAAAAGCTAATAAGCAAAAATGTACTTAGTACAGTCTGACTGGACACCATGCCTTGGTGTCAGGCCCATTGACAGAAGTCCTCGTGAAGTATTTGCCTGTACTGACTGTCTGGTCAGAGTGGGCTTTACGGAGAGTTCGATACTCTGGCCAACAGCTACTTCTCAAACTCCTAGCTTACAATTTTCCCTTTATCATCTCAGTGCATTCTATTTTCATGTAATATTTTTCCTCCTTGAAATAGTCAAAAGAGTCTCCACACTTCTTTACAATAACAGCCAACAGATTTACAAAAATTAGTCTTACTTACATCAGTACATGTACAAGTAGAATAGGAGGGATTCAAAATAAAAGGGCTAAATCCCTGAAAAAGAATGTACTTATTAACCTACGATAGTTTTACACAAACACAGGTGACATGTTGGTGTAAGGGGAGCTGAAATATCCCTGATTTTTTAGAACAAAAAGGTCGAAGTTCAAGTTATACTTGCTAAAAAATCAAGTACTGAATAAAAGGTATTTTTTTAATAATTATAAAAAGACTTGGAAAAAAAAAATGATGGTACACAACGCTATAAGCTTTCAATCTCAGTTCAAAATCCTATTGCCAAACTAGTGTTGAGGTATATGGCAAGCGGAAATATCACTCAACCCTTTCATGAATTTTCTGCTCACATTATGATATAACTGTAGCAGGCTGCGTAGCACCATCGTGATGTGAGTTCGAATTCAGTTCCATATATATGTATATATTTAATTATTTTACAGTACTAAAATACTAAAGCATTGCGTTAAAAAAGTTTGTTTACAATTTAATTTACTATACAATTCTTGCACTTCTTTATACAAATTAATGATTTAAAACCACTACAGCAAACCAGCTGCCTGTTTTATTTATTTCTTTTTCACCAACAGACACACACAGAACTAACCCTGTTCATTCCTCTTTTGCTGGAGTCAGTCCACCCAATCTTCCTGCTAAGGAGGACGCTTAAGCTAAGACATGATGCTATCCCAAGGGACAGGACTACCAACACAAAGGCAAATGGCGTTCAGCTTCTGAGCAGCACACAGAGCCCTGCCCAGGCACGGGCTGGGGAGAACAGGCGCTCCGAGCGGAGCATGCAGCTCATGGTGACCTGTGTCTAACAGCAGTTCTTAGAGCGCCATGACATGTCTGAGCAATGAACTTGTCTCACAACTTTGTAGAGAACTGTTTTACAGTATAGCACGTGAGGTGAGCACCAGAAAACATGTGTTGTGGACTGACACATTCCCTTGAATCCTGTACACCTCACTTCAGATTTCACTGGCTGTGTTAATAATGAATGCTAGTGCTCATCAACAGATGTGTGGCCAAAAGCAAAAATGGTTTAAAAGCTTTGTTTCCTTTAGAAATAAAAATTCTCATCTTCAAATGAAAGTAAACTTCTGTTTTTAAACGTCTCAGTACCTCAGCATGGTTCAAGTTGCCAAAGCTTAGGTAGGCAAAGTGCTTCTAAAACACTATTTAAAATATTTATATATACCTACATGTGTGCACCTCCTAAGGGGCTGTGTAGATGCACATCTATGCGTTTATCGTCCTACAGGACACCACTGGATGAGCAAAACCCAGAGGCCTTTAAAATGTCCACATTTTAAAAACTAAACTTATAGAAGAACAGGTAATTTAAGATAAAAACTTGGGTGAAAAGGCACCCCTTTCCTTCCGGGGTACTGGAGTACATTGGTAACATCTCCATCATAAAAAGGCATTAAATTTTTAGCTATGAAAGACACCATTTTCTTAGCACCATTTCGAAGAACACCCAAACAAATTCAGTGTTTTGTTGCTATTCATGTATGCTTCCTGTAGCTATTTTGATAAATAAAAATTAATATTAAGATTACAGTAAAAACTGCATGTTAGAAACCATAATTCCAGTATTTCAGTACATCATAAATTCAGCACCAGATGGTCTTTTTAAAATTCCTGCAACTGTAATACGACAGTACTCGATTTGTGTTCCGTGACTTCCCAAACTTGGTATTATTAAAAGTGGTCACAGATGTATAGAGTTGTGTATGCGGGGAAGGGATCACATTTACATCAGCATCTTGCCCGATAACAGAACCAGTGTTTACGAATGTGAACTGTGGAACATCCCCCCTCCCCTTACTTCTTCTCTTTGCATAGAATGCTTTGGTCTTTTTCTCGATGCCACCCGTAGGTGGGCCAGTGGACATAAGTGCTAGGAAGGATGAGCGCTCTCCCTGCGGGCGAGGGAGGCTCCCCGTGAACCCCGTACCCTGACCCCACTGTGTTCCCATGAGCCTGCAGCCCAGGCCACTTTCAGATGTACCTGTTGTAAGGCCCGGTGACCCGAGTGAAAGCGTACGGAGCTGTAGTGACCGTGGAGTCGGTGGTCACAGAGGAAGTCTTCTCGCCCAGGGCCCTGATGAAGCGCAAGTAGGTGGGCTGGTGCGGCTCCTGCGGCTCGGCAGGCTCCCGCTTCACCTTCTTGCTGTGCGCTTTCTGGGCCACATAGTCCGGCCCGTACTTCTCGCACTCCTCCTCCTTCTCCCGGGCCTTCTCTGCCATTTTGGCTTCCCAGAGTGCCAGGCCATGCTTAGGCTCGTTCATGCTCTTGTGCTGGTAGAAGACGAGTGAGACCCTGCTGGGGTCCGTCCTGTCGGGATCGTTCAAGGGCGTGGTGGCGTGGAGTTCGCGCTTGGCACACTCGATGAGGATGGAGCCATGCGTGGGGGCCACAGCCACGCCTCCGATGTCGGGATCTAGGAAGCTCTGCTCACTGTCCGACCACACCTCATCTTCCTCTGTTGCCTGAGGCACCTCCTGCAAAGGTGCTGCTGGCTGCTTTTCCTGACCATTAGCTTCACTGAGCTGGTACAGCAGTCCCTGCACAGACAGGGGCCTGTCCGGGGGGCATCCAGAGGGTGCCCTGGGCAGCCCATTAGCTATGTGGGGAAGCCCGGCATTCTCCTTGCTTTGCAGGTGCAGGGCGTGCAGGGAGCTGCTGATGCTGCCTGTGGCTGCGCTGTGATTAGGGACCAGGGGTCCAGGTGGGTGGGGTGTGCTGTTCTTATTATTTTCATTGGGATGCCCCAGGCTGGGTGGACACCCAGAAGTCGCTCCCACACAGTGGCGGTCCATCTCATGGGTTACGTAGGGAGGAATGGGCCCTACACAGTGGACGCCCTGCATGGACGGGGTTCGGTAGCCCAAGTACTTGGAGGGGAAACTCTGGGTGTCTTCAAACCTTTGCTGGTAGAAGCTGTGGATCGGTGGGAGATTAAGCTTTGCAAGATGGTCTTGGCTTGGGTACCTGTACAGACCCATGGGCTGAGGCTGGGAAGAGTAGGAGCCCAGGTAAGGGGTACAGTTGTCCACTGACACAGTCCCGTTGCACGGGTATGATGGGTATTGGTTATTCTGATTTAAGAGCCCAGGGTAGGGGCTCACAGGATTAGGAGAACTCAAAAATGAACCCGAAGCTTGGGATGAGGAGGAAAACAAGTCCCCAGGGCTGGCACCTCTGTATATATCTGCACCGTGGGAAGAGCTTGGGTAAGGGCTGACTGTGTTAGGACGTTTCATGTACAGGCTGGGGGCTGCCGAGGTGGAGTAGGCACCGATGGCCTCAGGCTGGGGTTTCCTGGACAAGCTGTGCTGTGGCAGCTGGGGTGTCTGTGGCTGTGGCTGTGGCTGCTGCCTTTGCATCAGGGGCTGCTGTGTGGCTGGTCCTGAAAGTCGCAGAAGTTCTGTGCAGAGGGGAAAGAGGCGTGCTCATCAAGGATCCTTAAACATAGGTGAGAAAGACCATCTGCATTGTACTCCAAAATGAAAGGCAAGAGCAAAGTCAGGGTGTTGAACACTGCACAGCATAACCTTTGTGTCCACAACATCAAAAGCCAAAAGCAGAACGTTGCAGCATGATCACCTAACACCCACCTACCACAGGCCTGAGCCCTCTGGGCCACTGGAGGCTCCCATATTCATCTTCTAGGGCTCCTGCATACCCACCAAACAAGGTGTGGCTCAAAGTGTCCTGTAGCTGGGAGTGACTCAGGCTAAGTCCCCACAGGGAAATGAACAGATCCCACTGCAGCCTTAGGAGGCCACGGCCTGGCACGCAGCAGCATTCATTACTAAATTAAAATGCAGTAGTGTAAGGTTTGCTACGGAAGACGGAGGAGTGTTTTAAGACAAAGGATAATATTTCCTTAAAAATAAAAAGTATGTAATAAAATTATCAAACCCTACTTCATGCTGAGGCTTTTGCAGAAGAAAATTTGTATGGTTGTAGACAGTACTTTAAAGAAACACTGAGGGGCCAGGGAGATGGCTCAATAGAATAAGCACTTCCCTGGCAAGTGCAAGGGCCTGAGTTCAATCCCCAGTTCCGCAAAAAAAAAAAAAAAAAAAAAATTAAAATTAAAAAAAAAAATAATAATAAAGAAATGCTCATGTTGGTAAGTGAAACTTTAAAAGTCGTATTTATGTTTCCTAACTTCACTCATAAAAAGTCATGGGAGTTAAGAAAAATTAATAAATGTGACAATAGTGGAGGCTACAATGGGGGTACAGAAATGCAGTTCTGTCTGGTTCTCTACTTCACAGGTCTAAATGAGCTTGATTCCTTTAAGAAAGGCCAGCAATCACAAACAGTAAGGCATCTTCCACTTGGTCTTCTAAATATCTTAGTTTCGCTTTGCCTAGCAGAGATGGATACTTCTAAGCAAACTGGATCAGCACATTCTCTGTAGTTAATTCCTAAAATTTGGAATTTTTTTTTTAATAGTTCCAACTGTAGATGTGAGGCCAAGGGCAATGGAAAGACAATCTCAGCTTAGTATTGAACAGAAGGCTCTACTGCTATAACTAGAGGTGTGTCCTCTCCTGATGGGATTTGGAGAACAGCTACAGACAGACTTCCTAAATTATAGACTCAGCACATCTAAGGAAAAGGATCATTTTCAAAGTTACATCAAACCTAGGCTTAAGAACTTTTTTTTTTGTTTAAGACAAAATCTCCCTGTGTAGGGGCCAGGAAGATGGCTCAGCGGAATAAGTGCTTCCACAAAAAAAAAAAAAATAAATAAATTTAAAAATAATTAAAAAAAAATCTTCCTGTATAATCCAGGATGAACTTGAATTTACTATGTATCCCAGGCAGGTTTCAGACTTGCAGTGATTGTTCTGCCTCAGCCTCCATGACTGGCCAGAGTCATATTAAAGCTACTTTTTGCCTTCATTCCAGCATTTGGAGGAATTCACCTGTGTGATGCTTGCTAGACTTACACCTGCAGTGTCCATGGCTAAGGTCCTGCTCGCCCTCTTGATTCCATGGGCGTGCCCTACAGCTGGCCACACTGCCAGGTTGACACTGTTTTCATCCTATGACTTACATCTTTGCTTTTTTCAGTTTATTTATTATGAAATAAAATCCAAATTTCCCCATCAAGCCCAGGGACAGCACCTGTGAGAGCAGAGCCTGGTATGCTAAGGAAGGTCCTGGCACAGAACGCACGCTGTCATGGTCGGGTCACAGCCTCCTGAACCGACACTGCCAGACCCCCACACGGCCACGCGGCACACACCCACTTACCCGTCAGCTCCTTGGCATGGCCAGCCGTCTCTGCCTGCTTCGTCCGCAGCACAGCGGCTGCCTTGTCCTTCTCGCTCTTGCCACTGTTCTCCAACGACGACAGCTTCTCGGCAGCCGCTTTCCTGGCCTCCAGCTTCCTTTGCCTGCAGGTCTTGGCTGGCTCTGCCAACATCCTGACCTTCCGCCGGAAGGAGGTCAGCACCTGAATGGCACCACTTCGCTTCTTCTCCTCCTGCGCCTCCACGCTCCCGAACTCGTCCTCGTCTGCAATCTTGTACAGAGGCAGCACGTGCAGCTGCTCATCCTCGGGTGTGCTCCCCATGTCTCGATTGTCTTCCCTCGTGAGCGTGCACACCTGTGGGGCAGGGAAGGGAGACTTCACAGCTCAGTCTAAAGGGTGGGTGGTAGGAGGGAGGTGGCTGCAGGCTTGCTCTGCAGGGTAAGCACATCAGCCAAGAGGTCCCCATGGCCAGCAAACTGGGAATGGTTTGGACATTTCTGAGTGGTTGAATTAAAATACTCTCTGTTCTTTGCAGTTTTCTGAGTGCTAATCTAAGACACTAAGCTAATACCTTCTCCTTCAAACTTTACTCATGGTTCCTCAAAATGCCCTGGTGTCACTCACTCAAGTCCCCTACCATGCTAGAATGATCTACTGCCTGGGATCTATGTATATCATCTCAAGCCTCACTGGACATCTTCCTCAACTCTGCCCATGTCCAGGCTGGAAATGCCCTAGGCTGCCTCATTTACAGTTGGCAGCTTCTTCATCAGAACTCTCTCGTTCCCTTTGAGAACGTGTTGCCTGGGCTGGTACTGAAAACTGATGAGCTCAAGTGATCTTCCCATCTCAGCCTTTTGACCAGCTGGGACTCCAGCCATGAAGCCCTATGCCAGCCTCTGAACTGTTTTTTTCTGCCTTTTAATCTGCACACTACGGGCAAGACAAAGCAATAGGCTTCAACAGGGGGAACAGTGCCTCCCTAAGACCCCATCCATGTTTTTTCCATCATGGCTGCAACTTGGAAAGCAGGTCAGACTGTCCCACTGCACTGTGGTTCATCACAGTGCACATGGCAACAGTGACAGCATGTCCTTTATCTGCACCACGTGGCACAGGGATAGGCACCTTCTTTAGTGAATGGTTTTTCGCTCAACTGTGCATAACCTCCTCGGCACAGACTTTAAAAAGGGAGTGGTTCCCTGCAGATAACTGGACAGGGGCTGCTTGGACATGGGCTCAGCTTGTTGCTGAGGACCCCACAGTGCTGGTACTTGTCAGTATAGTTTCTACGTAGGTGCATGTGACTTAAATGAAGAAAGCTTACTCTGGGACTGAAGCTTGTATGGGGGACATGGGGCACTCACCAGTGTGCTGCCATTGTGCATATTGTGCAGGTCCCTGTGGGCATGGGCACAGAAGTCCAAGCATGCAGTGACGCCCGAGAATGGGCGGCCTTCCTTCAGCCCCAGCCGACACTCGGGGGCTCTGTGCTCATACTCCACCTTAAGAAGACAAGAGCATGTGTCAGGAGGGGGGCTGACTTCACACCTGGATAAAAGCATCTTGAGGGGCCTGGGATACATCCACCCTCTAGGAGTGCTTTGTGTTGGACATCCAGGAATAAAAAGGAATGACCCAGAGTAGAACACAATCCTTGCCAAGGTTCAATTTGTATTTTGCAGTTACTGAAGTATAACTGACAGGGAGCCTTGTGGTGGCTCTGTGTCCTTCTGGATGTACCCCAGCACTCACACAAATGGCAAGAATGCCACCAACCAGCTGTACCCTGATTTATTAATCACTCTTAAGTAGCAATTATTCACCACTAAGCAGGTAATCTGCATAGGCACTTGGGATATGCATGCACACCCACAAAATGACCACTGCACACAAAATAAGGTCTAATTT
Organism: Ctenomys sociabilis; assembly: GCA_004027165.1. Taxonomy (NCBI): domain Eukaryota; kingdom Metazoa; phylum Chordata; class Mammalia; order Rodentia; family Ctenomyidae; genus Ctenomys; species Ctenomys sociabilis. The sequence goes on along the minus strand of PVKA01015538.1, from coordinate 5,751 downwards.
GCACAGAACCCCAAGTCTTCCCAATGCACCTTTGAAAGCCTCATCTTCTGCTTTGTTTGCAGACAGCTGCTGATCTGCTTTCTGCCACTACAGATTAGTTTGCATTTTAAATGGAGTAGTTTGGAGGAGGTAATTTTTATATATGGTGTGAACTAAGCATCAGGACTGCTTTTATGGGTGTATGTGTACACACTCCATATGGCTATCCAATTCTACAAATACCGCTGGCTGAAATAATTCAACTGCCTTTGTTAAATAAAATAAATGAACTGAGATTATAAACTCTTCAATCCATCAGTGTGTGTGTGTGTGTGTGTGTGTGTGTGTGTACATATATATTGTGTATGTGTGACCACCCGTGTGCATGTGTGGGTACATATACATATCAGTAACAACTGCTTTAGTAGATTACTAGCAAGTTGAGGGTGTTTGTGAGCTTGGAATCAAATCTGCCTGTACACACACACACACACACACGCACACAGTAATCCTTCAGCCTATGAATACTTCTGCTTTTACAATTCAGTTTGCCAACAGAATCACTTGGCAAACTTTGCTTCCATTCTGGAACTCTGCTTTGGGTGACAAACATAAACAAGTCCATCTTCTCCAGCATCATGGGACAAATTAAGTTTGTGAACAGAGGTACCATTGTAGAGTGTATGGTTTCTTTCATGTCAATTTTTTTCCAAAGAGCTTGCTCAGGTTTTGATACTAAATTCATCAATTAGTTTGGGAAGAATTGTCATTTAGCAATGTTTATTCTTGTGATGAACATGGTACAGCTCTCCAATTTATCAAAGAGATTTCTGTCAAGTTTATGCCTGAGAATTTTGCATTCTTGATACTATTTTAGTTGTTGGTTGTTCTTGGAAGGCTGAGGCAGGAAGACTTTAGTGACTTCAAGACCATGCTGTATTCTACACACCTTGCCAGAGACAAACAAACTAGCTAGGTTTTGTCTTCTATGCTTTCTTATCTGCCCAATCATTTCCTTTACATTTTAAAATGCTAATTTGCCATTGGTAAATTCCTTCAGCTTTGATGCCTGAAAAATGATTTTTCACATCTTCTGAGAGAGGTCTGTACTGGTTACAGATTTCTGAATTGATAGAGTCCATACCCCTTTTAGTACCTGAAAGATATGTTTTCTTTCTTCTTTTGTGACATACAATCTCATATCATTATGGTTACTTTACCACTAATTGGGGATGAATTTATTATGATGCTTCTATGTACTTTTTTTTTTTTTTTTTTTTTGTCTTTTTGAGACAGGGTCTCACTATGAAGTTCAGGCTGGCCTTAAGCTCACTTTGTAGCTCAGGCTGGTCTCGAACTCACAACCCTCCTGCCTCAGCCTCCTGAGGGCTGGGATTACAGGCCTGCGCCACCGTGCACAGCTTCTATGTATTTTTCATTGTGGCTTTGTGAAATTTAGGATTTACTGATGTCCTTGTATTTATGGGCATACAGTAACATTTTGGAGGGCCAGGGAGATGGCTCAGTGGAATAAGCACTTGCCTGGCAAGTGCAAAGGCCTGAGTTCAATCTCCAGTTCCGCAAAAAACAAAAAACAAAAAACAAAAAGCTCTTACAGGCCTGCCATTACATGCAACATATATTGTCTGCCACTGATCAATTCTGTTTTTCCTCAATCTTGTTTGTTGTCTTGATATTAGAAATTTTCCACTGCTATGTTTACAAGCTTACTAAGCTTCTGCTGTTAAAATTCCACTTAGCATATTTTTATATTTAGGCTTTATAAATGTTTCATTTCTAGCAGTTTAGGAGTGGATTTTTTTCTTGGTGTTGTTCATGGTTCATGGTTTCTTATGATCTTCTGAATGTCCATAAAGAATATAACTGTGAGAAACCCAAGGTCCTCATACTCTGTGGCTGTGTCATTCTTGGGATGCTTCTGTTGCCAGAAGTCTGGTCCTTCTCACTGTATGTCATACTCCCTAAGGGGTTTTTGGCAAGTTTTAAACGGATGCTGGACATTACAAATAGTACCTTATTGTTGAATTTAAAAACAAATCTGTCTTCTGCAGTACTGTTCAATTACTTTCAATCAGTTGACACTTCACGGTCTTGATCTTAAGTGCTCTTAGATGGGCCCAGAGCAGCCACAGCTGCCTCTTGCAGAGCAGAATCCTCCCGAGTGCTCTGCTCTACTTGAATTCCTGCCAGCTGGCTGTTGCCAATACAATGACTTCAGGTTTGTTGGGAGCTCACAGGAGGGTCTGCGCTGCTTCTCTGCATGGCTCTCCCCAGCACTGCTAGTCTCCCTTCCCTGAGACACTGCAAGAATGTAGCCATGCTGAAAGGCAGGTGATGTGCTCACAACCCTGGTAAGTTTTCACCCGTTTCTTATTATGTCCCACTGGGCACATGCAGCACAGTGTGAGCGGATCACTGGCAATCTATTCCTATGTCTGAATAACAAATCGAAGTTTTTGGCTTTCTTCTAAGCTCAAATTATGCTAAGATGGTCACCTCAGTGACATAGCAAGTGACTAAGACCCACATGGCCAGTGACTATGGAGTAGCAGAAGCACAACATTTTCATCACAGAAAGCACTCAGACAGCACTTGCCTAAGCTTTCATCTCCACAAAAGATAAGCAGTCCATAACTCTGAGATGTGAACCTACTATTTCATGTCTCATGGTGCAAAAATCATAGAAGAGCAAGTATATGTCTCCCACACAGACATGAGAAAAATGATACATAGAGCTGAGGAAATAATGTCAAGACTATGTGAAGCTTAACATAGCAAGAAAATGTGATGAAATCAAGGAATAAAGCAAGGAAGGACATTCGAATGTGAGATGAGAGGTAACTCAGTAGAAGAGAGGGGGCAAATATCCAATGCCAGTTCTATGATACTATCCACATATTAGATATTCTTTACCTTGCTATGAGTCGTGATGACATGGCTGTTTTTATTTCTAAGTTACTAATATATGAATGGACAGAACTCATAGTATCTATCATGCCATATTAAAACCCTTATACATTTAAAAGCATTAATTGATTCTGTTACTGGTCCTTTCTCCTCTGTATAAGCTCTACTCTGAAAACAATGAGGGTTACATTCCCAGCCATGCAGCTTCTTCCTGCATCCTGCCAGACCCCAAGTCTCCCATCTTCCTCTTGGTTATTCCTGTGACCCAGATACCTGTCAGTCCATGCACATAAAAAAGGAAATTCAATGCCTTACCCTGTTTGTTTACTAAAACACACTGGTATTCACTGATCTTTGATACAGCTCATACAATCACATGTGCAAACCAGAAACTGGGTGGGTCCCCAAGTTCTCTACTGCCTGTCCTTATGTGCAATTAGACATCACCCTTCACAAACTGTACCTCCAACATTTCATAGACAGGTTTTTCCTCTCCATCTTTAATATGGTGTCTAAAAATACGTTGCCTAACAATTACAGTAGCTTTCTTCTCTCTTTGATCTTACCCTAATCCAAGGTGCCTCTGCTTCATTTGGCTCCTTGAGTAGCCTTTTTGAAATATGGATGACATCGGTTCATCCTCCAACATTATTCTCCAAGACAGTCTAAAGGTTTGACATCCAGGGATATTTGTGACATTGCATCTCTTTTAGGAATGACCCTTTCTCTTTCAGAAGTTTGCACAGGCCTCTGTGCTAGCTGCCCTCATCTTGTCTACTGTGTAGTTAACTGTCAACTTACATGGCTCAAGAGAGTCCTGAAAGGCTGGGATGAGAGGGCAGTGAGAATACAGCCTGCATAGCTGCAGGGCCTCTGAGGGAGGGGGCCTATTGGAGGATGTAGGTCACAGAGTGTGACCTAGAGACATGTATCCAGTCCTGTCTCCTTCTTTATTCTCTTCCTGGCTCTGCTTCCCAGCCTGACCACCATGACCTGAGCAGTTCTGCTCCACCATACACTGCCACCATGATGGTGCTCCTACCTTGAAGCCAGGTGAGCGAGGGCTGAGCTTTTGGAGACTGTGAGCTAAATAAAAGCTCTCCTCCCTTAAGGTGCAGGTGTCAGACATTCTGTCCCAGTGACAAGACCTGACTAATATACTGATAACTGTCTCCTTTTAATAAGCTATTGTTAACCATGAGAAATCCCATGGAGGATCTTCAAAAAACACCCAACAGCTTTCCCATGTGACTAATTTTGGTTGTTGGTGTTACTAAAGATGATGACATCATAGGCTTTCTCATGAGCAATTTCCAACAAGATAGCCTACTATCTAGCTGAATATAGATAAAATAGACAACAAAGATCAGTACTTAGCAGACAGAGGCCAAACCAAACAGAACATGGCAAACTGCGACACACTGGGACATATGTATGCATACAGCACTGCATGCTCACAGCTTTCTAGAATCCTCTGAAAAACAGTTAAGGGCAATTGAAGAGGCTATAGTTGGGGCCAAATAATTTTAATGTAATGATTAAAATTTACCTAAAGAGGCAAACTTATCCCCATGAGAACAAGGATGTGAGCTACAATAGCTATGAGCCTGAAGTTTTCTGTGTTTAAAGCTAAAAAGACCAAAATGTGGTCTTCTGTACAGTTTTTATGGGTCAGAAGTAACAAAGGCTTCAGCAATTAGAAAGATGGAGGGTGACAAAAGGAAAGGAAAGGGAAATTTCAAAATTTTTGTACATTTTACTAAGTACTAAATTTAGCACCAATAACTGTTTCAACTTACCTGATTATTGTAAGCATCAGGTGCAAGTTTCTTGTATATTGGTGCAATATATGTGGCCAAATTTTGCAAGTGGGACTCTAATTTCTCTTCCTGTATAAAATGAAGAATTCAACATTAAATTATATATCAGTTTTCTATCCATTAGAACAACTGTTATGGCATTCCCTCACATGATGCAGGATATAAATACCCTCTTTCTTTTTTTTTTTTTTTTTTTTTTGATGTATTATAAAGCTTTTAATATTTCTAAAAATTCCTGTCCAGGGTTATACAAGGTGAGCTAAGGAATCTATGATTGGTAAGACTGCTTTGCTTGCAGCTAGCTATAGACCTCTGTAGGCAGGGAGGTTAAGTGAAGCTTGAGGCCTTTGAAGGGTCACATTCTCCATCTCACTGTCCTGTCATCTGCTGAGGAAGAGGGACATTCAAGGGTTTGGGGGCTTCATGGATCTATGTATAAAGTTTTTTATTATAGAGCTTACAGAGATAGCATTTCCAAGGTTGCAGTGATCTTTAAGGGACAACTAAAGATCACTGGATGCTTCTTCAGGGGTTGACACAATGCTTGGAGCTCAATTTATGAATAACTCTAGTGTCCCCAAGCAAGGAGTTGCAGTCAAACTCCTACCACTCCTGTTTATGAAGAACAGAGCTCCAAACACTATGAGTTTTGAAAATGGAAGGTGATGATAACTTAGTGATTTCAATACTACTTGGAATTCTCACTTCAAATTAGTACTCCCTTTCCAAGTTGTTCTGTGCTCTGTGGCCACAGTAGGGGGTCACTGTGTGAGGGATAGTGAGGATTCCTCCCTTTGTGACAGGTGGCATGATGAAGACTGATCCCAGACAGTGGGACACATGGAGAAAAGGTTGTCTCACTGGAGGCCTTAGAGTGAGTTTGCACTGTGGCAGGCAGGAGAGACAGCCCCATCCCTTGTCCAAAGCACTCGTTCCCCTGAGTGGCTCAGGTCCATTTTCATATTAGAGTTTTTATTAAATAGGCCTCAATAATCAGATTGTTGAAAAAAGAAGAGGAGGAGGA
>PVKA01015537.1:37653-49927 GCA_004027165.1 Ctenomys sociabilis | reverse complement strand
TACAAGGTGCATACATGAAATTATATTTACAGGTTTTTTTATAGCTGAATTATATCAAAGATTCAATAATTATTTACCTAGTGGATGACCATAGCACTAAAAGCCGACATAATATCCTGTCCAACCACCATTAGTGCAGATCTTGCCTCTCATAGAATTATGTAGAAGCACAGCGTTATCTATCCCAACTGTAGTGTCTGTACACACACATCCTGATTTTTTCTTTCTACAACCCTTCCTTTGTCTACACCTGTCAAAAGTGGGCACTCCATTGACATTCAACTACCTTAGGTTCTTGAATGGCATATGCTGCAGGATACTAATCAGCTTTTCTTCTGGATGGTTAACAACCTAAGATCCCAAGTCAGAGTTGAAGAAATAGAAGAGCCACAAGGCCAGCCAACATTTTGGACCTAGCCTTTCAAGGTCAGTGAAGACTCAGGACATAGGAGAACCTGTACTGCAATATTATGAGACTCAGGTGAGCTCAAAATGAAACATTTTACATAAAGAAAAAAAGAACAGTTTCTTCAATAAATGGTACTAGGAACAGTACATCTTTTTATGCAGAAAAATGAAGCTTTTTCTTATACCCTATACAAAGATCAACTTAAAATAGACTAAAGACCTAAATATAAGTCCCCAAAGTATGAAATGACTATGCCAAGTTTTATTTTTAGATTTGATTCAAAATATAACTAAAAAGTTAAAAAGCAGGGAACTGAGGCTGTCTGTAATCCCAGTGCTAACGAGGCTGAAAACAGGAGGGTCACTACAAGTTAGAGCTGCATAGAGAGATCCTGTACATGAAAAAAAATAAGGCTCCTATGCAACAAAGGAAGCTACAGCGTGAAACATCAACCTACGCCTTGGAGAAGACACCTATAGCTCAGACATCTGATATGGAATTCATAATCAGAATAGATAAGAAACTCAATTAATGCTACAAAAAGAAATGCATGGCCCAATTGCAAATCAAAGGGGACCCGAATAGACATTTCTCTAAAGATGACAGAGCAGTGGCTAACTAGTATATTTCAAATATGCTCAGTATCAGCAATCATTGGGGGCATGCAAATCAATAAGTCAATGAGATAATCACCTTATAAGGATGTGAGGCAAATGCAACCCTGCTGCTGGGAATGGCAGCTACTTCAGCCCTCATGTATTACATTATGCTTTTTTTGTATCCAGTGTTGAACTCAGGACCATGCACTTGCTAGGAAGGTACTTAGGCCACTAGGCTATAACCCCGCTCCCCTGTATACATTACAGAAAGGTGTCATAAATCTAAAAGTAGAATGACAATACCATCCAACAAGCCTACTTCTAGGCCCAAAAGATTTGAAATGAGTTATTTCAAAAAGATGTCTGTAATCGCTCATGTGTTGCTGCCCCAGTCACAAGGATCATGTCACGGGATCAACCTGTGTGTCCACCAACAGATGATGAGAGTGTGACATGCACACTGCAACACTCCCCAGCCTTTAAAAAGTAAGAGACTGTCATTTGTGACAACACGGATGGGGTTGGAAAACATTGCAGGACATTAAATGAACCTGATTATGTGGGAAAACCAAATCTCATGTAATCTTATTCACATGTACAATCTAAAATAATCAAAAGCAATAATTATAGAAGCAGAATATAGAAAGGTAATGTCAGAGATTGGGGCTGGGGAAAGTAGCGAGATTATACTTAAAAGACACAAAGCCTCAGATGGAGCAATAGATTTCTTCATTGAGATGAAGTTCACACATGGAGAATACAATAAAAAAGATCATACTTTTTAATATTGCTAAGATAGTGCATTTCAAATGTTCTTATCATGATAAGTAGTTAAGTATTTGAGGTGTTGGATATGTTAATTAGCTTGATTTAATTATTCCACATTGTATTCATAAATCATAGCATCACTTTATCCCCAAAAACCATATACAAGTAAGAAGCTTCTACTTACAATTATGAAAGCAAAAGACATAATAGCTTTATAAAAAGCAAAACTAACAAGAAAATCAAAGTGTGAATTCATAATAATTTTATCAGTTTGAACCTATTCATACATATTCCACTTAAAATAGCATTATATAGGAACAGATATACTGCATTTTTAAAGATACAGATTAAAGCATAGGATTAACTTAAAACATAATTTAAAGCTACTATTTAAAAGTTCATGCTGTGCTTTGTCTCACCCATTATAATTTCTGAAGTTATTACAGATCACTAGTCATACACAATAGGTAGAAAAACTAGTGTGATTTAAAGAAATTTTTATGAAAAGCCATCAAATACATCACTCTATGAAAAATGAAGATAATTACTATCTTCATAAGAAACTACACAGCACAGACTGGGAGAAGTTAAAAGAACCCTGCTGGACTCAGAAATGTCAAAGGTGTTTTCCACTATTAGTGGTCACTGGGTTAAAATCAGACAGCCTTGCTGTGAACAGATTTGCCCTTCTTCATCAAAGAGGCATTGCTCAGCCGCTGCTGCTGATGGCATGGTGCACCTTGCACAGACCACCATGGCACTCATGGTGGCAGAAAATTAGCTACCCAATATTTCCCAGCAGGATATCCAAGCACAACCCATCAACAAGAAAGGAATAGAAGAAGAAAAACTTTTTTTCTTAAATCTTCCTGTTGTTTTGGTTGACTCATAAAGCTACAAATGTCCTTCAAGAAACATATACTCAAGCTTTCAAAAAATTCTGAGGAAGTAAATAGTAGACCAGTAAGTTTAAAGAATGTGATCCCAGATAGCTCAGTGGACTAAAGTGCCTGCTTAGGCAGACGTAGAGACCAGGGTTCAATTCTGGGCTTGCTGGCCCAGCCCAAGCCCTGGGGCACACTGAGACAGCGATTGAGACTGAGTGTGATGGTGCACCCCTGTAATCCCAGCACTCGGGAGGCTGAAAACAGGAGGATCACAACGAGTCCCATCTGTATAGTTAGACCCTGTATACCTTGTACTAAATACATTCAAAAAAAGAATGAGGTCCAGAAGCCAGACAAGATGCTGTATGCCTATAGTCCCAGCACTTGGGAAGCTGAGGCAGGGCGATTGTGGAGAATCCAAGGCCTGTAGCCTGGCCAACACCGCAAATTTATGGTCAGTCTGAACTACAGAATGAGACCCTATCTCCAAAAAAAAAATAACATAAAATAAAGAAGTCCAAGTTTTATCTAGGACATTTACTTTCTGTCTGCACCAAGGGCCATCATACCCCAAGTTTCCTGTCCTTTCTGTGCAGAACAGAGGAGGTAGTAGGAGAGGCTGGGAGGTTTGCAGGGCTCATGTGCCAGTGCATTGCATTGTCATTGCTGCTTTAAAGATTTGCCTCCAGCTTGGTGGCTTAAAACATCAGTCATTATTATCTTATAGATTTAGAAGCTGTAAGTACAACTCAGCCTCACTAGTCTAAATAAATGTGCTTCTTCTCCAGGCCTAAAGGGAGCAACCACTCCTTGCATTTTTCCTAGCCCTGGAGGGCATTGCTTTTCTTGAGGCCTCTCTCTACATTCAAAGCCAGTAACTGACAGTCGTTACAGACAAACACTCACACAGAACATGTGAATAAATTTATTCCAAGCAAGTGGCTTATGCAGAATCTGTTTTGTTATCATACCCTTACCAATGACTATACAAGGCCAACTCCAACTCAGGAGCCCAATTTCATTTACTGACTGTAGAGCTAAGAACATTTACTACCTTCATGGAAACAACTACATTAGTCTTTGATGAAATAAGTATGCATTATATCAAACCTGGCACATGAAACTAGCATCACGCCTTCTCTGAGTCTGTTCTCCCTTTTCCATACTAAGGTGTCTTTGGTTATATTGGGCCTCTCAAAAATCTGTGATAATCCACTTGATTTAAGGCCCGCTAATTAGCAACCCTAACTTTATCTACAATCTTTTCTTGAACCTTATCATGCAATCTTTTTTTTTTTTACACTCACTGTAGAGAACTGATACATGGACAAAACACATTTCAATTTCTTTCTGTCCCTCTATCCACCCTTTTTTTCTACCATCACAATTATAATACTGGCCTTTTTCTGTTGCTATGGTTTAAAATATTTTAAAAAGATGTATAATGGTAATCAGCATACATACAGATTAGAAAACAGACTAATAGGACAAAGGATATAAAAGCAATGCAAGACAATTGCACTAAGTCAAGATATCAGGGCTTTTTTCTTGTATTTTTTTCCTATTATCTGTGACCTCTCTCTCTCTGTCTCTGTTTCTCTGTCTCCATTTCTCTCTCTCTCTCTCTCTCTCTCTCTCTCTCTCTCTATATATATATATATATATATATATATATACACACACACACACACACACACACACACACATATATATATGTGTGTGTGTGTGTGTGTGTGTGTGTTTATTTTTTATGTATTTAGTATAGGGTCTACAGGGTCTCACTACACAGACAGGACTCGTAGTGAGCCTCCTCTTTTGAGTCTCTCAAGTGCTGGGATCACAGATGCACTTCACCATGCCCAGTCTCAATCACCATCTCAATTTACCCCTGAGGTGGGGCCAGCACAGCCTGCCAGGGATCAAACCCTTAGTGTCTGCATCTGCCTAAGCAGGCACTTTAATCCACTGAGCTATCTGGATGGCCCTAGTTTTTCATGTAACAAAAATCATGCAATACTTAAACTTATGTGTCTGAATTTCTTCAATTAACATTATGGTCTCAATTTGAATTCATTTTCCTAAAATGACTCGGGTGTATGCTTTTCATGGCAGAACAGTAGTCCACTGTGTATAAATACCACATTAGTTTTATCCATTCATTTGTTGCTGGACATGGTTGCTGGCAATATTTGGCTGCTAGAAATTGCAGTGTTATAATTCAGACACATGACTTTAATTATGTATAGCCTATACACATATCACTATGGAATAATGTTTTTAACTCTTTTTGGATCATACTTATAAAGGGAATAACTATACTGAGTGGAATTTCTCTATTTAGAAAAACTATAATCTCCACAGTGGTTGCTTACACTCCCACCAACAATGGGAAGCAATCATTTTTCCCACAGCCTCACCAGCTTTGGTAAGTGGTTGATTTATAGATAGCTGTATTTTCTGGCGTGAGATGCAATCTCCATGTTAATTTGCATTTCTTCAATGGCAAGGGATGTTGAACTCTTTTTATGCATTTGCTGCCTACTATTTATTCATCTGAGAAATGTCTGTTCATTTCAAATGCTTATTTTGCAATTTGAGTCTAAATTTTAGAGATCTAATATTTTTTTTAGTTCTTTACAGATTCTAGATATTAGTCCTTTGTCTGAGGAGGGAGTGATACAAATTACTTTGTAGGTTTTCTTTTCACTCTGTTAGTAGTTTCCTTTGTTGTCAAGGAGCTTCTTAATTTGTTGTGATCCCGTTTGTTAATTCTTGATACTAATTAGTTTGGAATTGGAGTTCTGTTTAGTTTTGTTTAGAAACTCTTTGAGTACACCCCCGACTGTAAGAGTCTTACCTATTCTGTTTTCTGGAAGATTAAGTGTTTCTGTTCTACCGTTTAGCTCTTTGGTCTATTTTTAGGTTAAATAAGACAAGAGATCTGGGCCTAGGTTCAACCTTAAATGTGCAGAGAGCCAGTTTTGTCAGCACCATTTATGAAAGAGGCTTTTACCACTTTGTCAAAAATAACAGGGTTGAATGTGTGTGGGTTGTTTCTACATCTTCTGTTCTGTTCTAGTAACCCATTAGTGTGATTTGTTATTGTTTGCTTTTGTATTATTTTCCCCCATATTGTTCTACTTTTTTTTTTAATCACTCTAGCTTTGTAGTATAACTTGAAGTCTGGGGTCATGACATTCCTGCCTTATCCAGAATTGTTTTTGTTATTTCCAGAATTCCTTTCACTATTTCAGGTCTTTTCTGGTTCCATATGAATTTCAGGATTGTTTTTCCAGACATGTTGGCATTCTCCTTGGATTTGAGAGAAATCTGTACAACAGTTTTGGAAGCATGGCCATTTTGACCCTACTGTTTTTGCTTATCCAGGAACAGGTGGCAGCTTCCACGCTCCTCTCTCACCTTCTTTTTCAAAACGCTATAGCTTTCATTATAGAGGTATTTCGCTTGGTTGCTCAGGTTGATTCTGAAGTATTTCATAGTTTTGATGTTATCGTGAAGGGTGTTGTTTCCATAATTTTCCATTCAGTGAGCTTGTTATTTTGGTTTACAGGATCAAGACTGGTTCTTCCTTGCTGACTTTGTATCCTGCTATGCTTCTATATTTAGATATTAATTTGCAAATCTTTTGGTGGCATTTTTGGGGTCTCCCATGTAGAGGACATATCATCAGCAATAATGATAAAGTGGCTTCTTCCTAACCTATCTGTAACCCTTTTATTCTCTTGTCTTATTGTTTTTGCTAACGTCTCGAGAAGTATGATAAGCAGAAGTGGTGATAGGGTACATCCTTGTCTCATTCTTGCTTTAAGAAGGAAAGAATTAAGATTCTCTCCACTTAGTAGGGTATTAGTGTTGGTTTGTCAGAGATGGATTTTTATCAGGTTAAGATGAAGACCTTCTATTCCTTTTTTTCTTTAATAATTTTTTTTTTATCACAAATAGACATTGGATTTTGTCAAATTCTCTTCTGCATCTCTTGTGTGACCATACACCTGTACAACACTTGGCACTTACCCCTGCTCACTCCCACAGTTTCCTGCTGTGTTCCTTTAACAATTTTTCCAACTTACTTCTAACAGATAGCAACCATTCTTCTTCCAATGGGAAATCTGTACAACAGACAACCACCAGATCCTTGTTATCAGGGGGCCTTTCAAACTTCTGACAGGTTTTTGCTCTGTTGGGTACTCTTGGCATCTGAATAATGAAGACAAAACACTCACAAACAATTTTGTTTACCCAGTCAAGGTGTTTTCTTCCTCTGTGGATCCTACACCTACTTATGCCTTCCTACTCACTGGACTGGTACATGCACACTAACATATCTCACCCCCAATATAGATTGCCCAGGAAATCAGTCTGCCCATTGCCATCGGAGACTGAGTTTGACAACACAGGGCCATTACATTGATTCCTCTGCTTGTCAGTTTGCCAAATGGGAGTACAGAGAGCAGATCTAATCATTTCCCTATTGTACTGTCTGTCCTGAGTCTCAAAGACTCAAGGAATAGCTTAGTTCACTATTGCCCTGCAGACCACATGGCCTCCCTGGCAGCAGTTCCTGTCCTGAGTCACAGAGGTCTGTATCTTCTCATAACCCCCAAAGGTGGCTTATGCACTTAGAAGAAGAGTGTTGCCTTTACACCAATCTGTCAGGCATAGTGGGAGACTCAGAAAAAGACTAACAAGAATAAAGCCTCAGAAATTAGACAGTCCTGTCCAAATCATAGAGTAATATTTGGATTTGGGCCTCATAGCTCTTTCCTCCAGCTGGACTTCTTGTCCACTTTATCTTCCTCCTTCTTTTTGGGCCATCCTTCCTCAGAATTCTCACAGTTCTTACAGGACTGCTCAAAGGACCACCACCTGACAGATGCTGGCCCTGACCACTCCTCACTCTTGCCCTGATCCCCATAATCTTTCTTCCCTCTCAGTTATCAACACAGCCCCATTTGTCATGCATGAAGTGGCCATGAGAAATGTTGCTTGCTCTCAGCTCCTTTCTGTTGATAGTCACACAAAGGTGGGAGTGTCATGGTTGGCCCAGGAGAGCTGCTGGAAGCAAATGTGAGATTCAGAAAACAGCAGAGACCCACAGACAGACCATGCTGTGTTTGGCATGAAGAGCAGGAGGCCATAAGGACAATTCCAGGACCAGATGTGAAATCTCTCCAGCTCCAGATTCTGATGTTACCTACACTTCTGTACATGGGGACATCGTATCAGCCTTGACCACTCCCAACTCCTTATACCAATGGCTTCCTTCCCAAACCCTGTAAAACTCTGCCTCTCCCCTTGCTAGAGGGCTGACATCTTTCTCTGCCTCTGCCTGCCCACATTGATCCACGATGAACCAGCCTCACTACTGACATAAATGCCTGTTTGAGTAGTTCTTCTCTTAGGGTGGTTTATCACAATATGATTATTTTATCAATGAATGGATACAAAGAGAAATATATTCAGAGATATGTAAGGGCAGGAGTGGTAGGTGTGTAACAGAGATTACCAAGGGAACAAAGGCAGTAAATTACTGAGTCTGAACTCAGGACCTCTTACCTATTAAAAGTGTGAGATTTGCCTTACTCCCTTTTCCCCTTACTTTCTGACACTATCTTTGGGACCTCAAACACCAAGTACATCACTAAAGCCAGAGAATCACACCATAGCATTTCTGAGAATGAAGTATCCCTAATAAAATTATTCGGGATCACCAGATAGGGGCAAGGGCAAAACCCTGGACTTTTGTCCTGTTAATCAGTAAGCATGATTTGCTTTCTTCTGACATTATCAGGAGAAATATATGCATATATATATATATATATATATATATATATATATATATATATATATATATATATATGTGTGTGTGTGTTCTTTTTTCACTACAAAATGAGTAAAGCCTTTGCCTGTAAATCTATGCATCTATGCTGTCACCTCAGTTCTTTTTTTTTTTTTGCGGTACTAGGGATTTAACTCAGGAACCTGCGCTTACCAGACTAGCACTTATTCTACTGAGCTATCTCCTCAGCCCCTTGTCACCTCAGTTTTAATCTCCAGTAACAATGAAACAAAGAGCTGTGCTACCTGGGACAGGTATTAAAATATATAAATGGAAAACAAAAGTGAAGACTTTCAAACATGATAATGCTAATTATTTTTTCAAGGAAGAACATACTTTTTTAATTTTAAAAAGAAAATAAAACAAATTACAAGGCAAAGACAAAGCAACGTAAAATAAGAATAGTACAGTATTTCAAAGCAGAAATATAAAATTAACAATTGGTGTTATACCACATGTTCATATCATTAAATTTATTGCTTCAATTACCAGATACAAGTATGCAAGACCGATCAGTTAAATATTAACTCTTCCTTTCAATAGATATTAAAATCAATACATATTTAAAAAAGAACAAAGTGAAAACTATTCAACAGTGACTGTTACACTGAACATTCCTATGTAGTTCATCAGATTATAGATATTTGTACATAACATTGGTCAAAGTGAAAAATTTCAATATTAACTGCTGCTTTCAAAAAATTGATAAAAATTAGTACCATCATATTAGCTTTCCTGTACACAAACTTACTTGATATTTTTCCCATAATTTTTATACTATCTTTTCTACTTTCCATCATCTCAATTAAAACTTTATTCCTTATTTTCAGTTTCTTTCCATTTTACTGTGTCTATTGTATCTTTCATATCTTACTTATTCTTTCAGGTTCTTATACTAGGGAGACAATGCAATGTTTACACATGTGGGTAGGATTTATTTCATATATGGAAAGTTTCATCCATTTACCTATAAAAGCCTCAAGTTTATCTTTCTTTATAGTTGAATAATACTACAGTGCATAAAAATGCCACATTGTATTTACCCATTGTTCATGTGATAGGCATTTTGCTTGTTTCCAAGATTTAGCTGTGACAAATTGTGTTATTATAAACATGGGTGCATGTATCACTATGGTATTATGTTTTCAGTTCTTTTGGGCAAATAGCTGGCTTGAATGGGACTTCTAATCCTAGTTTTCTGAGGATTCTTCACACTGGTTTTCATAATGGGTACTCCCATCAACAGTAAAGAAGGGCTCCTTTTTCCCCACAGTCTCCCCAGCATTTGTTATTTATGATAGCCATTCTTTCTGGAGTGAGACAGTATCTCATTGTTATTCTAATGTCCATTTCTCAAATGACCAGTGTTGAGGAACATTTCTTCATGTACATATTTTCCATTCATATTTATTCCTCTGAGAAGTATGTATTCATCCCAGATGTTAATTTTGAATCGGGTCTTTGAATTTTGGGAGCTTGATTTTTTTTAGAACATATTTTTTGATTTTTTTGTTTCAACTAATATATTTAATTTCCTCACAATGATCAAGTATTTTTTTATTTATTAAATATAGAGATGTACTTGAAAAGGAATTTCCAGGTATAATATCTTACATGTAATAGAAATACAAACATGGCTATTTCCTCATTACAATAATAATTATATTATCATTAATGCTATTATTGGAGAAAGAAGCAGCATACTCATAAGTGAGCAAAGAATTTCACATTTGAAAGAATGGAGTCTGATTCCTCAGTTTTACTGTGTACCCCAGATTAGCCTACCACAGATGTGTCCCAATTTAGTCACTTATTTAATAATTAGGATTTTAATGCCACCCTCAGCAATCTCTACTGCAGGGATTATGTCAGCTGATACAGAGAATCTTTGTAGCATGATACCTGAGCCCAAGTGAGCATTTCATATTAAATTTTAATATCCTATCATCATTAATGTGTAAACCTATGTTGTTTCAAACCATTCTTCCTAATGAGGTCTAATTACTTTTTTAAAATAATGTATCTAGTGCAGGGTCTATAGGGTCTCACCTCACAGACTGGACTCGTGATCCTCCTGTTTTCAGCCTCCCAAACTCTGGGATTACAGGCATGTGCCCCCATGCCCAGTCTCAGTCATCCTCTCAGCACTCCCTAGGGGAGGAGCCAGCACAGAGCAAAAGCCAGGAATCAACCCCGGTACCTGAATTTGCCTAAGCAGGTGCTTTCATCTGCTGAGCTATTTTTTTCTCCATTTCTGCCCGCTTCCCACAGTCCCTTACTCTGGCACTGTTCCTTCACTTATTGTTTCTGGGTGTTGGGACCCTTCCATTCACTGTCACCAGGCATGCGGAATTCATGCATTTTGTGTGCCTTCGCTGCTCACCTCGCTGAGGAAACTAGCCTGCCACCTAGCCTAGATCTAAAATCTCTGCCTTCCAGTCAGAGTTGATTCTGGAAGGCCAACTGTGGAAGAAGGTGCGGTGGTCTCTGGAGCAAGAGAACAGCAGCGCTTCCTCGGTCCTGCAGCAGAGCAGCCAGAGGCTCAGGATGCTGTGGAGGCTGTGTGCTCAGAGGCCTAAAGATTTAAGACATGCCAGCTGCTCCTGTGTCTGGGTGGCTGACTGCTGCTCAGAAATGTTGGGGTCAGCTGATCTGTCTGTCTGTGTGTCGGTCTCTCTGCCTGCCTGTCTGTCAGAGTCTCCCTGTTCTCAAGGTGGCTGTGAAATTTAAGACAGATGTCTGCCTTCAGTCACACCAGTGGACAGCAGGAAGGAAGGAAGCATTTTGAAGAGGGCGGTAGTAGAAAGCCAACCAGGAGCTAAGATCTTGTGAATCTGCTCTTCATACAATTCTAGAGCTGAAATTGTTCTTTTTTTTTTCTTTTTTTTTTCTTTATTTTTATTTTATTAAAATACAAATGTCAATCAGACAGTTTCAAGACACCTTAACCATACACATTCGATGAATTAATACATTGCAAACTATTTTCATAACGTTTTGGTATTGTACAAGGTGCATACTTGATATTATATTTACAGATATTTTAGCAGATATCTCTTATCAGTGAATTAAGAGTGTAGTTGCTTATTTATCTTATTTTTTTATACCTGAATTATATCAAAAATTCAATAATTATTTACCTAGTGGATGACCATAGTACTAAAAGCTGACATAATATCCTGTCCAACCACCATTAGTGCAGATCTTGCCTCTCATAGAATTATGTAGAAGCACAGCATTATCTATCTCAACTGTACTTCTATACACACACATCATGATTTTTTCTTTCTACAACCCTTCCTTTGTCTACACCTGTCAAAAGTGGGCATTCCATTGACATTCAACTAACTTAGGTGCTTGAACTCGACACCACAATCCAACTCAGGACATAGGAGAACCTGTACTGCAACATCATGAAACTCAGGTGAGCTCCAAATTTTCTGAACAAGGAGATTATGGAGCCACAGAGGAAAGAGATTGAAGTTCTAAAGTGTGCCTGGGGAGAGTCACATGAAGAGAAAACTTTCTCTCAAGCTCTCACAGAGAGCAATCGTCAAGCATTGGCCGTGACTCATCCACATGGATGACACAGACAAAGGAACTACAGAATAATGTACAGGACTACAAGATAAACCCTGAGAGGACTTCAATGACCACATAGGAAATATAAAGTTCTTGTGTTGGTATATAAGTCTTGATCTACCTAGGTCTTAACCATCCAGCAGAAAAGTATAAAAATGAAGTATACATC
>PVKA01015537.1:0-37553 GCA_004027165.1 Ctenomys sociabilis | reverse complement strand
GTGTTGAGTTCAAGCACCTAAGTTAGTTGAAATTGTTCTTTGACATACTCCTCCCCACTGTAAATGTTAAATAAATACATTATTTAACATTTATGGAATTCTTCTTCTGTGCCAGACACCACCTATGCCTTTATGCACTCACTTGTACGGCTCATTCAACATTCACAACACCTTCATGCTCATTATGCTCATTCTCATTTTACAAATAGGACAAGGAGGTGAAGAGAAGTTAAGCAGAACTACCACGTATTACACACATTGCTATAAGTCCCCAGCTTAGGAAACAGTTTTATCCTGGGAAAGCACTTGTAATGTGGATTCCTTTGCAAGCCAAACCCAGTTAGTCTTACGAAGGACATCTGTGAAACTTTGCAACTTGAATGTTCATAAGTTAGAGACTGATTGTATTTGACAGCAGGTAGTGTGTACATTCTTAATTTAAAAGTAATGTTTCTTCCATCCCTATGGTTCAAGAAACAAATTAATTCTCTCTGAAAACACTTGTACATCAGCTGTGCAGTCATGCCTCAAGCTGCTTTTTGGATTGTGTAACATATCTTTGCTCCATTTCTGCCTGGGTTGTAAGAGATTAAATATTTTATGAATTTGTATTTCATTCAAATTAATATTGCTTCTAGAAATGTTAGCACAACTCCTAACTTTCAAAAATATTTCAGACTGGCTCATAAATTTTGAAATTGTATTTGTATGATCTTCACAATAAAATTATTGCACTGCTTTATAATGCTTATGAAATGCAGGTATGTATACAGTTATAGTATTGAAAAACTCACAAATAAAAATTTGTGAACAGTATTTTCCAAGCTATTTTATTCTCAAAAACAACAATTCCCTGTCTCTTCCTTTTGGACATTAGGTCTTTGTTTTTCAAATACTCTGATTATTTTACCAAAATTATACCAAAGCTATTATCTTTCTATTGTGGAAATTTGGGATTCTTCTAAATCTAATTCATTTATCTCCAACTCATTCTTCTTACCTAGTTATATAACATGCCTTGATTAAATGAATATGAATAAGTATAGTTTTTGATAGTTTTACTTTTTATTTTGCTTCTCTCTGTCTGCTTAACATTATTTTGTCTTTCACACTTCCATATTTCTTATAAATTTAGTGAATCCACTGAACCTTGTAGCCATTTGTTTCATCATTTTTAGAGGACGCACCACTCCACCAATTCATCTAACTGCCGATATATACTGGGGTTCTCAGGTTCCCTGAATACTTTTTGTCATAAGACACACCTGCTATCATTCAGGAACAT
This sequence comes from Ctenomys sociabilis, assembly GCA_004027165.1. Taxonomy (NCBI): domain Eukaryota; kingdom Metazoa; phylum Chordata; class Mammalia; order Rodentia; family Ctenomyidae; genus Ctenomys; species Ctenomys sociabilis. The sequence goes on along the minus strand of PVKA01015537.1, from coordinate 36,268 downwards.
TCTCATTTCACTTCTACTCTGGATCTACTCTTTCTTAGACATCACTCTTTCTGTTTGATGTCATATTTCACAGCCTGTGTCCTCTACAGTCTCCTGAAAAGGAGAACAAAAGGAGAAGTACTCATTGAATTTGTATATTTTTTATACTTTACTGATAATTTAGTTTATTATAGAAATACAGATTGAAATTACTCTTCCTTCAGATTTTCTTAAGTGTTGTGATTTTATATGACATATGGGGTTACTGTTTTTCTCCCTGGTTCTTCTAGTCCTTTCCCCCATGCAATCTTGAGTTCTTTCTATGTCTTGCTTTAAAACTTGGTAAAATTAACATTGCATTCTTTTTTCAATGTTCCTTTTCAGCCATGTTGGGGATAGTGGTCATCAAGGAAAGGAATAATTCTTTTATTTGTTCACTTATTTTGTGCTCTTTTATTCTATTCTATAGTATGGGTTTGCTTAACTTCATCTTTCAATTTTCTACTGAGTTTTCTTTTTTTTTCTTCAGCATGAGTATAATGATCAGAAACACAGATTGCCCAGGATCTATTTCTGATGGTACCAGTTAGTATTCAATGGTGATAACAATATTAGCTAACACCCCAATTCTTAAAAGGATTAAGTGACTTCAAATTTAAATTGAGAAACATTGCCTGACATAGAGTAAAAGACTGCATCCTTGATTTTAACATAAATACAATGGGACTTCCCAGCCCCAGCCCACTTTACCACTGGTGAAAAACATGAAATCAGAAAAAGTAATACTGTATGGAATTTTCCCTTTGCCTCTGAACCTGTTCATATGTATCAATTCCTTGCGAAGCCTGAAAGGATGGATCACCTGTCCTCTTGTCCTTTCTGACCCAAGGTCATTATAATCCTCCCAATTAGCCTAGAGCCATAAACATATCCTAAGAAAATTCTCTTCCACTATTTTTCAGCTGTTCTACAGTATATTTGGCTTCTAAACTGCAAATCTCTGGAAGAAATATCCAGAGGAGAATGCCAACATTAATAATACCATTCTGAATGTGCCTTTTGTAACTGACCAACTGGCACTCCACAGCCAGAGAAGGTTTGTGCGTATTTGTCCCCACAAAGCCTCAGGCAGTCATTGAGACACAGTTCTACAGTTTGTAATGAATTCATGATCCAAGGCTGGGATTATGGGTCTGAGTACTGCTGGGATCATGGGTCTGAGTACTGCTGGGAGTATGGGTATGAGTGCTACACACAGCCTGGGGCAGATAGCCTAAATGTAATAGAAGACAGTTACAGAGACAGACTTACTCTCTGTAGCCACTGTTGTTACTCATCCCTTTTGCTCTTGCTGTTTTGCTGCCTTCCACTGCCATGAACTGCTGCCTTCTGCCATGTGTCACTCTGCCTTGGAGCAGCTGACTATAGACTAAAACTTCCATTGACTGTGAGCTGCATGAACCTTTCCTTCCTTCATTTTGAGAGTGGGGTATTTGTCCCAGCAACAGTAAAAGAGTAACTGAGACAGATGACTTTAAGTGAAGCAAGTAAACACTCTCCTCTTACCTGTTGGATGTTTGTACTTCAAAGCTCAGAATTGATCTAAAGATGATCTCAAACTCAAGATATTCAGGGCTCCACAGATACAAAAATAAGCCTTTCACATAACTCCCCTTATCTAATCACAAGTGGAATATTTTTAAATTCTTTGCCATAGCTCACTTTTATACCAGAAAAGGTGATCAAGCTCTCTTGATGCCCAGGAAAGGATGCGAAGTCATGCAGCTCCCTACACCAGTTGTAGCACCATCTCCAACGTGCTTGCCTTGCCTTCTCTCCCAGAGGCGTCTCCTCCTTCCTTCTTCCTCCTTCTTCAGTGTTAGGTATCACACCCTCTAACTTTGACAACTGATAAGTTAGTTCCTTGTTACTTCTGCCATGCATGCAAATGGACCTGGGTTTCTGCTGTTAATCTGCCTTCCTCAAATGAATTCCAAGGCCACACCCCCAAGTATAGCACCACACCAGGTAAGGCAAAGTTTGTCCTCTGTGACCGCTGCATCCAGTCCCCCCACTCCAGTGGCCAAAACCTTCCAGTTCTCCTTTGCAACCAGTTCTTCCCTCACTCCCCATATTGGTGCTCCAAATGTGGACATGGGGCATGGCTGTGCCATGGACGTCAGAGCTCAGAAACCTCTTATTTCATTGATTCTTTTAGAAACAAACCTAATTCAGTCAATCAGCAATAACCTGTGGACTCTATTGGATTTGCAGAGAAAGATGTGCTTTCTTTATCCATAATATAGCATGCACGATATGATTGGTGCCACAGGAAGATATCTTTCCTGGGAATAAGGCCAACACAATGGATAGCTTTTAAGTCAGGTTACACTCATAATGGAAGCCACTTATCCTGGGAAATTTTATGTGTATGAGCTAGTACTTTTTTTGTTGTTAGCAATTTTGAGTCAAGCAAAATAGTCCTGGCTAACCAAGTAAGCATGAAGCTATGGGCAGAGTACCACATCTGAGCTGAGTTCACTTAGTGTGAAAATACCTTATGGAAATAGTGCTGAACCTTAAAAATTTCTGAAAAACACTGGTTCTGGCAGACAATTCCTTTATAAATTGACCTTGGCCTAGGTAACAAAGGAATAATTTATTAAGGTTAACCCTTGCAAGGATACTCTTTCTTCAAGGGGATGTGATCAAAAGCTTAAATTAAACATTTAGGGTCATCAAGATTTCCTTTTTCATTATAAGGTAAGGTAGATGAAACAGAAATTATACCACCCTGTGATGCATTAATAAACATTTGTTTTCAAAAGAAAAATCTGAAATGACTCCAAGATCTCAAGCAGAGAAAAGAAGAAGGAAAAATGAATATAGTGTTAAGGACATAAACACCGAACTCAGACTAGTCAGATTTGCATTTCTGTTTTTTCCACTTGTTGGCTATGTACTCTTGAATAATTTACTGAATTCCTTAAGTTTCTTCAGTTATAAATTATCAACAATTGCTACAACTCACAGATTTCTGGGATGATTAAATGAATTGCCATATGTAAAAATGTAACATCTTTCCTGACACTGTTATTGCTGATAGCACGCCAAGTAAATAAGGTTTCAATCTAAATATGCTTCCTCATAAGATGTTACATATGCTGAGATCTTCCCATATTGTGCTCTACGTTAGATTTTGCTTTTTCTCTCTGATGTACGTAAATAAGATGGGTTTACTGTCTCTTTAATTTGATAGTTACAGTTGTGATCAAGTATCTTTACAATCCAGACATTTAATTTTATAAAGATAAGAATGTCAGTACCCTAATAATACAGAGAAAAAACTCATCTAGGTGGAGCTTTGTTTTTCTTTGAATGTTCTGTGCACCGAGGTTCTAAAGAGGCATTTAGTTTGTGGGTGCACAAGAACCAATGGGTAGTGCACACATTAGCTACAGCTATCAGAGGAGTGGTCTTTCATTAAGAATAGGCCCACCAGGGTTGAGGAGATAGATCAGTGGTCTAAGCGCCTGCCTACAGAAGCATAAGGCCCCAGGTCTGATCCCTTCTAGTGCATGCCATGCTGGCCCTGGAACCTGAAACCAGGTATGGTGGCACACTCCTATAATTCCAGCACTGGAGAGGGTGACACAGGAGGACCACTATGAGTCTGAGCTGTGTAGTAAGATCCAGTGTTAAAAGAATAAATAAATAAATAAATAAACCCACTATACAGCTCTGTAAACAATATACCAAAGATAAAACTAAACCTTAGATGCAAATGCAAACCACAAAGGAGTAGGCTAGAAATCAGGGGGTTGCTTGCTTCTGCCTCCTCCTTTTCTCATCATCCTTAGGGAAAGAACCCCAGGACTTGTACTGAGCCACATTTGTCCTTTTCAAGATTTCTTCTTTTGAGATAAGGTTTCCCTCCACTAAGTTGTCCAAGCTAGAAAGGTACTTGCAGCCTTCCTTCCAAATGACTGTAGAGATGGATGATCATATTTGTTAATATACTGAGAATCACTGAATTTTGTTCTTCAGGTGGGGTGATCTTACAATAGATGAATTACATCTTTATTTAGATATATCAGTTAGAATGAAAAGTCAATACAATTGCAAGTCTTAGTTCTCTTGCTTCATATCTATAGAACTACCACATAGGTTTGAGAAGAGCAGAAAACAGAGAAATCATCAACTTGAATGGATTGCATATTATGTGCCAGGTTCTCTCAGAAGCGTTTTCTTGTTCCATGTAATTATTCCAAGTAATCAGTAGGCATTGTTTTTGTTCTCATTTGCTAGACAAGGAAACCAAATTGCAGAGTAGGCGAGTACCTCATCTAAGGTCACCTACAACCACAGAGTTGTCAGGCAAACACAGCTGTAAAACGAAAAACTAGAGGATCAAATTAACCAGACACTATTCATATACACAGATTTCACACCTTTACCAAGTTTATAAGCGAAAATAAGACCACGTAAAATTAGAATCCCAGAATGTAAAAGGTTTGAGCCTGGAGAAGAAAACATTGGGCTCCAATTGCTGGGAGAAACCAGCTCACAAATGTGTGTGTACTCTGTTTTATATGTGCATGGACAATGACAATCAAAGATAAGAATTGTTGCCTCAATTTACTTATTATTTTCACTAACCAAACATAATATCAATGTAATTGTTTTGAATCTAATCAACATTTTTCCAGCTTGTCCCTAATATATCCAATTTATCTATTCTGTTCTTTAAGACAATTCTTTTAACTTATTTGGATACTTTATGTTAATGGATCAATTTGTGTGTGCACCTGTGTATATGAATTTGTAAGGATAAAGAAATTGTCCTGGTCTGTAAAACACTAAACCTTCAAATGAAACTGTAATGATCTAACCTAATTTAAAAAATTTCCCAGGTGAATAAAATTAAGACTAAAGAGGCATAGATCTTCAACATCCAGTACTGCTTAAAAGAAAGCCAGACTGTAAGAGAATCTCAAATTTTGGAAATGTCACACAGAAGCAATTGCTTCAATTTTTCTCTCTTCTGGTATTTCAAGAAGAAATGTTTAGCAGTTTCTCATGAAATTTTCCCCAACATTTTCATCACCAAAGAGCTACTATACTATCTCTCCGCAGTCTCCATTTGTTATGGTTCTATGCTATAAAATACTACAGTGTAGACAGTATAATTTATACAGGCTTGTGAGTTTTCATTAATAAACTGAGAAAATCTGGTTAACATTTTCAATATCTTTATTGGGAATACATGCTTTAAGGACCATGTTTGAAAGTTTAATCAAGAGCTCACATAGGGTTTAGTTACTATTATTTCTAAGCAAAATCCAAGGTTTGGTTAATTATCACACAAAAGACATTATACACTCAGTATGAAAACATACAAAATGTAGCACATCTAGATATAGACAACTACGAAGAATAGTGTTGAAGATTAGGATTCAGAAGTGTCTCAGATCAGATATTTATGTGAAAAATTTGAGTCACCTGATCCCAATCTGAGGGTTATAGACACCCATTACTAGGTCTTGTGTACTAGTGAACTTTTCATTCAGTCAGAAAATTATTAAAAATATGTTTTAAATCAAGTACAGTGGAAAATGCCTGTAATTCCAGGCTGAGGCAGGAGGATCTTAAGTTTGATTCCCACCAGAACAATTTAGTGAGTCCCCATCTCAAAACAAACAAACAAAACCACAAAATGATCAGGAGTATAGCTCAGTGATACAGCACTCCTGGGTGTGATCTTCAGTTTAGGGCCAAAACTTGTTTCATAATTGTAAATAAACTTCTTTATACTTGCACTTGACTTGCTTTCTAACTGCATGTTGTCCAGTTGCAATATCATGAGGTAAAAAATAATTCCTCCACCCACCTCATAGAGAAAATTATAAGTACTCAGCAATCACATGTGGTTAGATTAGTTCAGGCAAATTTGCAAGAGAATGCTTTGAAATACTTTGATATTAGAACGTTGGCTGGTTGAATACTATCAGGTTGATATAGAAGTAGATTCATGAATTCCTTAGTGGCTAGCACCTAATCCAATAGCTCCTGAGTTTACTATGGCTGGAGTTACCAGAAGACACTGTGAGAATAGAGGTAATTTCTGGGTCTCAGGATTACTAAATGAGGATCTTCAAGAGGAGATATGGAGATTTGGATCTGTTATAGTTTCCTAGGTTTGTGACTCCTGGTGGAATGAATGGATGAATGAAGAAATGAGACAGAGGGAGAGAGAGAGAGAGAGAGAAAGAGAGAGACAGACAGACAGACAGACAGACAGACAGACAGACTAGTCAAAGACAGGAAAGAAAATCAAAAGACACTGAGGTATGAAAGATGCAATGATAATTTGAATTAAAAATGTCCTTGTAATCTAACAGGGAGCATGGGCCAATGGACAGATCCAGTCCTTTCACCAGAACTGAAAAATTAATCATCAGCTAACAGCTTACCTTCGCCAAATCTCAATTAAATCCCTCTCTAGAGTTTGTCTTGAGCAAATGAATTCTAGTTATTCCTCCAAACTCCTGTTGGCAGAACACAGGACACTTACCATCTGTTCAGCTTTGCATTGGCAATAGGTAAACACCGCCTATTCCTCCAAGGCAGATGAGCCCAGAGAAGTAACAAATCAGAGGGCTGAGGGTGGGGTTCCATAGCTCTGGCTGTGAGATTCATAGAAAAGGATGTCTACATTTTCTTAGCTAGCTGGGGCAAGGACGAACTGCCAGGTGCCACACCAGTGAAATGCCATCCTTTAAAATTTCAAAAACATTTCTTACAACAGGTTTGCATACTCCATATTTTCTCCAAGGTTTTAGATTTCCTTTAAGTGTAAGATTAACTGAGAGCTGATTGTCAGGCCCTCTCTTGCCCTGTGTGAGAGCCATGGTTCTCTGTGCTTGTAAAGCCTAGGGACTGGAGAAGACATCAACTGAATGGCATGGACAAAGTTCTGGGTACCTAGGCCAGACCTAGGAAGAGTTGCTCAGTGGGGCTAGGGTGGATATCCTCATGAAATAACATTGATACAGAGTTTAATGGTGAGCTGGTGGAAATAAAGAATGGGATTTAAGAATTTTTTCCCCTTTTCTTGGTGGAACTGGGGATTGAACTCACAAAGTTGTGAAGGATTTTTTTTTTTTTTTTTTTGGCTGGCTCAGGCCACCTTAAAAGTGGGTCTGGTAAGGCCTGAGGAGCTGGGGATTGAACCACAGTATCGTGAGACTGACTGCATTTGCTTAAGCAGGCAATTAAATAACTGAGCTAATAAGAGGCCCCCAAAATTATATATATATATATATATATATATATATATATATATATATATATATTTTTTTTTTTTTTTTTTTTTTTTTTTTTTTTTTTTTTTTTTTTTTTTTTTTTTTTTGCAGTAGTGGGGATTGAACTCAGGACCAAGGGCTTTCCAGGTGGGCACTTATTCTACTAAGCTATCTCCCTGGCTGAGAATTTTCAAGTATAATAAGCAATGTCAATGTGCCTGCCATGCTGAAGCACAGGTGGACAGAGCTGAATTAAAGTTAAGAAAAGAGTTAAAGTCTGGGCACTGAAGGCCTTCTCAGACCCTGCCTAAGAGCTGGCATTTTATCCTAATTTTAGGGATAATAAGATGAGACTTGTCATCTGGCTATAGCCTCCTACTCTAAATGTATCAACCATTATTCATTCAATAAAGATAGATAGCACATTTCACACTTGCCAACACAGCTGCAGAAAGAGAGCTACAGCCATGAGCAAACAGAAGATGGATGCATTCTCCTCAAGCAGGATGGACACCCCCCCCCCCACACACACTTTCTGATGGTGACATACAGAAATGTCAATATAATGTCTGAGTCAAAGCACGCAGGGCTGTCTTTGACAGTTGATCCAGAATGACCTCTGTGAAAGAGGTACTCAAAATAAGAAAGACACGTGAATATCTATGCAAAAGGTATTCCTATGAAAGGAAATTCCAAAGGCAAAATATCTAACTTAAAAGGAGCCTGATATGTGTTGAACAAGAAGATACTAGCACCATGTAGTAAATGGTACTGAACACTTGCTCCCTGGTTAGCTCAGGAAACACAGTGCTGAAATAAAGAGAACCTTATCTTTTCCTATATGCTTTCCTACTTGGCTTCTCTGCCCTGATTTTCCTAATACACTGTTCTCTCTACTTTTTCTCCTTTCCCTGTCCCCATAATACTGGGAATGATGCAGGGCTTTTGCTCTGAGACAAATCCACAGAGTTTTTATTTTAGAACAGTTCTGGCTAAGTCACCCACTTCCCCAGGTTGAACACTCACTTCTCCACTCAGCACAGCAAAGCAGTGGGATTATGGGCCTGTCTCACCAAACCCTGCTCCCCTTATCTTGGGATCTTGGCCCTTCTTGATATCCTTTGGGAATTCAGTGACCAATTCACCTTACTTTTTCTAGTCTTTATTCAGTTTTCATATTGAAGCTGCCACATATCAGAAAGTCTCTTCTTTCCAGACAAAGACTAGCTGGGCACCACCTCCAGGAAGCTTGCCCTGACTGTCCCTCTCCTCTAATATTGTAGGCACCAAAACTTATCTATTATATCAAAGTTTTCTAAGAGATTGATTTGGGAGGTAGGTGGAGTTCAGATGACTGGGGTTGTGTGGGTCACAGCAATGAGTCTGGGCCTATTCCTTAAGGAACAGTAAAATGGGGTCAGGAAGTATCAGTGGCATCATATTATTTACCTACTTGTTGCATGACAAGGTCTTCCAGAATGTAAAGATGAAAACACTTATTTACAGTAACTTCTTTGCATGACATGAATCTGAGTAAACATGGCTGCAAAATTTTGGCTTGGTGTCTTCAATCATGTGTTAACCAAAGGAGTACACATCTGGAGGAGCCACTGGGCCAGGGTACACACTTGAGGGTTCCCTCATGTGGTTTTGGCTAGTTCACGTGGCTTGCAAGTTGGTGCTGGCTGTTTGAAAACCTCAGTTTCCTTTGCTATGGATACTTCCCTGGGGCTCCCCAAATGTCCTCACTACATGGCAGCAGCAGACTCCAAAGAAAGTGCTCCAAGGAGACAGGATACAGCTGAAGTCTTTTATAACTAGACTCAGAAACTATAAGAGGGTTATTTTGATCATAGCTTTGTTGTATTGTAGAGTAAGACTACATGAGTAAACAAATACCAGTAGGTTAAGGTTATGGGGAGCTATTCTGGAGGCTGGCTGCCACAGATGTCCCTCAAATTCCAGCTTTCTAATTTAGTAAATAATATTCCATTTCAGAAAGTTAAAAAAAATTAGCACAATATTTCCTAGTAAGCCTCCAGTGCTAGAAAGTCATACCCTAAGAATCTGTTTTCGTAGGGGCTAGAAGGGATTAGGACGCCAAGTATATGCTCTTAAATAATGGTGGCCTGCAAACATTTTCAGACCTCTCATAGTCAGCTTTGTCATCACTGAGCCTGACATCCAAGACCTACAACCTGAAGGAGGTGCGTACTTTGGTTCATGGTTTCATGAAGTTTAGTCCATAGTTGACTGTCTCCAAGGTTAAATGTTTCTTGGCAAAAGGCTCTCCTAGGATAAAGAAGCTTCATTCATAGTGACTGGGAAGCAGAGCAGAGTAACTGCCAGAGAAGAAGTAAGAGACAGATAGAGACCCAAGGCCACCCTTCAAGGTCACATATAGACATACCCAAAGGTATGCTTTCCTTAGTTCCTGGCTAGGTCCCAAGTCAATCAAGCTGACACTCATTTAGGCCATAATATAACTTCATTTATGGAACTAGACACTTAAGTAATGCTCATCCAACCATCTGTTCCACCAGTACTTGCCAGTCACAAGAGTGAGGCACAGGGACAGGAAAGAAGAGTGCTACTTGCCAGGACTCAGGACTTTTGCCATTGCTGTGCTTGAACCACCTAGTGGTCAATATTGATTGTGAATCTTTCCAAAAGCTTCACAAAAGGCTTAGAATGAGAAGAACAGTTCTAGCCATGAGTTAAAATAATTCATAAGTTAAAGAGATGTATAACACCATTCAGAACCATTTCAGCTCTTATGGTAGGAGTGTTTGTAAAAATAGTAAGACAGTACCTGAAGTGGAGTGAAGAGTAAGGTGGTGATCACAGAAACCACAGGATCCAGATGTGCAGCGCCTTTAGTAAATCCAAGGGCTTCGGGTGCCTTCCTGTACAGCAGAAGACACCAGAGAATTTCAAACATAGAGAAAATATAATCTGACTTCATTATCAAGGACTGCTTAACTGCTGTGGCTTCTCTAATCTCTAAGATGCTATTAGATATTGACTTCTCCTGTCTCCCTTCATCCAACCTGTACTATAATACCTAAGCACTACTTCTAAAATAGCAGTGTTATCACTCTTTTGGTTCAGATCCTTTAAGTGCATTATTTGTACTATTGATGTATAATGTATAGTATTATAATGTATTATCTTAGCTACTTTCTTGTCACTGATAACACAATGCTGGATGTCCATAACTCTGAGAAGGAAAGGTTTATTTTAGCTCACAGTTTGTATAGGTTACAGCCAACATTCTACTTGCTACAAGATACAGCACCATGAGAGATTGCCATGGCAAGGGAGAAAGATCTCATGGCATGCCAGTTGGGCACCAAGAGTGAGCAAGGGAGGAGGTAGACCCTTCCAGGTCACACTCAAGTGACTCCCTTCCTACAGGCAGTCTTCACCTCCCTACATCACTATGAGCTATTAATCCATTAGTGGGCTAATACTGATGAGTATATTAACCTTGGGCTTCAATAGCCTCCCAAAGTCTCTGCTTATCAGAGGATGAGGGGCTTAGAAGACATTTAGATATAAAATGTAATATTCTAACCCCAGGCTACAAAAGATTGATGCATGTCCCTTTATGTAAAATGTGTTTACTCTACCTATGAAAGTCACCAAATCCTAGAATTTTCAGCATTGCAGAAAACTCTAAATCCAAACTTTTCTTGGAGATTGAAGGAAAACTCTTAGCTATGAACCCTTTGTAAAAAATCAAAACACTGATGACATTCAAAGGCATGGAGAAAACATTCTTTCCATTCCAAAAGGGAGAAAAAATGGAAATACAATGGATTAGAACCAAAACAAGGCTGAAATCTAATGCAGAAAACATTAAATCTGTAGCTGCACATCTAGTACTTGGAGCAAGTTGTTGTGAGACGGCCACTCCAGAGGGCTGTGGTGGGTGCATCTGTGGCATTGCCAGTGGTTGCAGTGCTTTGAGATACTCTTCTGTGTGGGCTCTCACTCCATGCCCATGTTTATGGCTTTTTCAACGTGGTGACATGTGGGACACATTTGGCTTCACATTCTCAGCTTTACATACTGTCCCCTCAAGAGCACACTGCCTGGATTCCCTACTTGCCTCCTGAAATTCAGGTAGACTCCTCCCCATACCACGTATTTCTGGGATTCTGCATCTGTATAAATAAGCTCGGCACCACTACATGAATGATAAAGTCTGACATCAATGTGAGCAGCTGCTGAGCCCTTGTGCAGATACCTCTGATCATCTTGTGGTTAAGTACAGTGAAGTTAATCCTGGGGAATCATTTCCTATTCCATCACTGTTGCTATTCTGGATCGTAGTGCCTGGGACTCAACTCACACTAGTCTTTCATATTTCCATCCTTAAGTCTGAAAAGTGTAGGGTCTTTCAAATTATTAGCATGTCTTCCAGGGCTCCTTTCTACTGTCCAGATACACAGTCAGAGTTCCTGGATTTTTTTTTTTTTAGCAACCAACCTGTTGTCTTTTCCATCTTTTCATGCTCTAACCTTACTAGAACTTCTATTTTGACAAAATTCAAAGCTTTGTAAATCATTCAGTTGTTATTTTGCTCTTGATTCTCAAAGCGAAGTTTGCTAAAATATCTCCCAACAGTACTCATGACAACACCTCAACGTGAGGCTTCATTGAAATTTCCTGAGTCAGATTATTAGTCTTTTCTTCTTAAATTTAGCTCCTTCCAAGTGTCAGGATAAGATAAAAGTTTTTGGCCAGAACATAGCTCATATAATCAGGAGTCCAACTGCCAGGGCAGTCCATGTCTCCAAAGCAAAGTTCCTGAGGCTGGTCTTTTTCATCTCCCTTCTAAGTCAGCATTTTACACTTTTAATATTTCACTAGAGTCTCCCATTAAGTTCATTTCATAGCAATCTAGGGCTGCTTCTCCAGATAGCATCTCTAAAATATTCCAAACTCCTCCTGAAAACAAGTACCAAAAAACTCTGAGCCATATAGTTAGTTAGAATCACAGCAACAAACTCACTTCTATGCTACCAAAAATCTAGCAGAGAACAAATCTATTTATCTATTTATCTATCTATCTATCTATCTATCTATCTATCTATCTATCTACTCTCAAATATATAAAGGCTTATAATAGGTGCCTCAGAGACAGATGTGGAAGAATGTAAAAGGGCCATCTGTGTACTGGAGAGTTGGAAGATCCAGTCTAAAGCTGAAGTACTGGATCCCACTGCAGATTTCCATGTGGGTTGGTATTGGGAAGGGGCAGCATCTGTGTTGGAAAGCTGAAGAATGGCTTAGAAGGCAGAAGAGCCTGTGCTGGAAGCCTGGACTATGACATCCGATGGCAGTAAAGCCTAGGGCTTCTCCAAAGAAGCAAAAACAAGATTTATTTCTTCTTTCCCTTTTCATTCTGTCCAGGCGATGAGCCTCTTCATTTGTGAGACTCACATCCACGGTTAGTTTTCCTTGTTAGGTAAGTCACTCAACCCTGTGCTTAACTAATCCACCAGGTGTTTCTTGTACAAGTAGACCCCACAATTAACCATCACAATGTGTTTGAAAATTAGTACCTACTGTCCCTCATCATGGACAGGCTCCTTGTTAGGTCATAACATAGCACAGAATGTACTCTACATTGATATTTGGTGAATGGATCTCAAATGCCAATTGAGAATTTTTCCCATGTCCCCTCCCCTTCCACTTCTCAGGCCATTTGGTCACAAAGGATAGGCAGCTGCATCAATGAAGCCTGATGAGTTGGCACAGCCACTGTATGTGGAAAGTTGAGAAGAACTCCTCAACAATTTGAGGAATTTATAGGAAATAGTGTCATGATTACTGAGCGTTGTATGTCTTCATCTCTTATGGCCTGGACAAAATACCTGACACTCATAACTAAAGAAAAAGAAGACTGCGTTATTTTGTTCCATAGTTTTTAAAGGACACAGTCTATAGTCTGCCCTCTTCAAGGCCTCAAGGGTGCAGCAGAAAGGCCTCGTGAATACAAGTTGCTCCCGTAGTGGTGATCAGGAAGCAGAGCGAAAGGTAGGACCAGAGAATAAAATACCCTCTTCCAGCTCATTTTCCTCTGAACTTCATCTTCTGACCAAGCCCCACCTCCTAACAAGATAGCTCTGCCCTTGTCAGTGTATGAGTCCATTGAAGAGTAAAGCACCCCATGCTCTGGTCTCCTTCCCAAAGCCTGCACATGAACTCATGAATTTGGCAGTACTTCTGGATCCACTGCATTGTGGATCAATTGCATGGTAGGAGAGTTTAACATCCTACCAGCTGTGTATATTCCTTCTGTGCCAAGGAGTATAATTTGATCTATGGCCACTATCAGAATTGGGTTTTTTATTACATGTGTCTTGAATTTTTTACTAAATTTAATAGGCAGATTTTAAAGGCCAGGTTTCATGGTGCCTTACTTACCTCATCCTCCTGATTTGATAATGCTATCTTATTCATATTTAGCTAAGAACCATGCCAAACAATGCATTCCAATTGCAGAATACCACCTAGTCCACAGGATGTGGGAGACAAGGTGATTTTTTTCTTGTCAAATTACAATAATAATTATAAAACTGTGCATGTTTAACCCTTAGCACTAAAGACAGAGACTCTTATTGAGTAGTTATCTAAAATAGCTGTTAGATAAACAAATAAACCACATGAAAGTTGTTCTGGAGACAAAAGCCATGAACAAAATGGTGTGATATATAAGCTTTTGATGTCCATAGAACACACTTCAGAACCATTAGCATATGAACCTCTCAGGTTGATGGAGCTTTAGCAAAATGTGCAGTAGCACTTGGAAAGGGTTTTGTAGGCATAAACTCTCATAAGAAGGGTGAGAAGTTCCAAAACTAAAAGGGTGAACTGTGATTCTCTCATGACTGGATGGAGGCTTAATGGCAAGGAAGAGAGAAAACTTTCAGCCTCTTGAACCTCTATTGCTGCTGTCCCATTTTTTCATCATGCATTCCACACAGCTCTGTGTAGCCTGTGCTAAGGTTCCTTCTCCTAAAAGCCTTCACAATAGCAGCTTTTCAGGCAGTGGGACCCTCAGGGAAATGAACCTCAGGGGTAAGCACAGGTGTCCATGTTCCGTCTTGGTCAGAAACACCACAAGCATACACACACGTGCCTTCATCTCAGAGTTGCAATGCACACGCTGCTTTCCCTTCCCTTCAGCAACCTGTTGGCAGTGAGTGACTATCATGCATTAAATAAATGGGAGTCCTTCTCCCTCTAAGCTTTTGTGGTACAGCCTGTAATTACTTTGGTATTTGGACATTTGACTCATTGTATTTAGGATTATCATAGTGCACTCAGTCTTTAAGGATGTGAGGAAAAAGTGGTATGATAAAACTGTAGACAATGGAGGCAACTCCATTTGGAGAAAGATAAAAATTCTGTGTGGCACTGTGCCCACAAGAAAGGACTACTTTGTGACAGTCTAGCAATGCAGAAATGATGATATTACTCTTCCAGCTTGTGCTAAGCATAGTCTCAGGCCAATTGTGAGCCATAAAATAAAATGAGACATGATCTCTTCCTTCAGGAATCTTACCTGCCACTAAGGGGAAACAAGCTATATTCAAGAAAATAGGAAATCAGAAAAGGCCATTTGCATCCATGGCAAGGTAATGAAAGGTGAAGAACGCATGTAGACTAGGGTGTGAATCTCCACGCTGTTGCTGCTCAGCAGGATGACTTTGGGCAGCTGTTTTTCTACATGATGCTCAGTTTCTGTCTGCTAGTAGTATGTCCCATACTTCAGAGAGGTGTCACAAGGGCTAAATTTAAACATGCAATCTTATATCATATACATATATAATATATTAACGGCCCAAAAGCTTTAGATCAGCACCAAGCACAGGTCGCTGGCTGCATCCATTCCCTCAGGAAATCCTGCCCACAGTGTTACATGTTTGGAGTGATAAATAAAGTAGCAGCTTTCTCGCACTTTGCATTCTGGTAGAAGGATGATAGTGATCAGTGTGGCTTAGGTCACTGCTATGTAGAAGGTAGAATAATGAGGGAAGCAGACAGGTAAACTCACTATTTTCCAATCAATAAGACATACGAAGAACATCACAAAAGCCTGTTTATAATTCAGACAGCTTTTTGGAGAAGGCATCCTTTGAGTGATCTCTAGAAATGAAAAAGCCGGCTATGTAAATGTATGAAAACTGAGCATTCCAAGCTGAGTCAACTCAACGCATTTTATATATTACTAAGATTATTCAAGCCCATTCCCTGTTTCATGAAACATGCTATCCTATGTGGAGATGTGGAAAGTGGTAATTCCGTAGAGGGCCATGGAAACAGGATGCACTGAGTAAAGGAAAATCTGGAGCTGTATGGTAAGAACAAGGAGTTTTTAGCAAAGATGAACAAAAACATCATTTATTCAGTAATAAGACTATAAGAATGTAATCTCTGTAATTTATTTTTGTATTGATTGTGATTGCTTTGGAATTACATTGCAAATTTGAGAAGTCAAGGTGAAGACCTTCTAGCCAACCACACCTAAGATATTTATTATTGGTTCTCTACAGAAAAAAGATTCTCAAGTCTTTTTAGAAGGCATAAGCACACATAAATACATAATACTGTTGGAGCACTACAGCTCATATGAGGTAGACTGCACTGAGAAGCTCACTTAAAGCAAACAAGTCTGAAGATATCCATCCTGTTTATCTCCAGAATCTAATACACAATTCAAGGCAACTGGTCGACTCCCATCACAAACTGCTTTTATGCAATAGCTCTCTGATATCTCACAGGGATTTTTCTGCATGAAATAACATATCTTGCTTCACTTCACATCAAAAAAAATAAAGGACTGAAATAAGTACAGCTAAAGCCAAGAGCAAACCTGTCTTTCTCAATTTGATATCATGTTCTACCAACGTGCCACAAGAACACACTCATATGAAGTTTCCACTCAATAGCCCACACCAGACCTGAAATATAGAGGATGTTTAGGCCAGTGGCATTAGGTTTTCAGGCACAGACACATTGTCATAATTAACCACCAAATGATACTATTTCTAATGTAACCTTGCTCTCACTCATCCATAAGTCTGCTCAGTCCTGAGAAAACTCAAGAGAAGGTCCACAGATAGCACCACTACCCACCAGCAACTACTGAAAACCCCAATGTCAGTCACAAAGCCATGACCCTTAGACATGTCTTAAGTGCATGCCTCTTCTACCTAGTCCATCCCATAGAGAAGGGAGAAAATCTAATGTTTAGGAGGTAATGCTTCTTTGTGCATATGAGGAAATATAACAAGGGAAAACATCTTCAAATCTCACAAAAAGTAGTGATAGAATGATACCATCATTGTGAACAGCAAATCAAGGGTCGATACTTAGAAGGTACCTGTTGATAAGTGGCTGGAAGGAACTTTGACCCCTGATGACATGGATATTCAAGTTCAAGTTCAACATCTGCCACTCACCAACTGTATGACCTTGGATAAAAATAGTTTCTTCATCTGAAAAATTCAAAGTACATTTAACAGGATTCTCAAGAGAACCAAAGGAACTGTAGTTATTTGTACAAAGTGGTCATGAAGGTCTTTATTTCTAGGAAGCACTTGTCAATGAAAACAGATAATGATAGTAGAAGTGATGTGGCAGGGTTCTGACTCTGTGCGTCACCACACAGATGACTACACAGAGTACCAAGAAGCTTCTAAGCTCAGCTTCTCCTTCTTATATAAAAGAAGAACAGTAATATTTTCCAGTGTGCTGAGCTGCAATGAGGATGAAACGACATTAGAAAGATTAATTATGTAGTAAAGATCCTTGCATTAAAAGGTCACTAAATGTCATTAGATTAAATAAAATCAAAGAAAACATGTTAATACTCACTGGGCCAATTTCAATAACTCTTCAGAAATTTGTAAAGACATTACTGAAATAAAAATGCCCTTGGAATGCTAACTTGATCTGCACATATTGCAGGTTGTCAGAGTCACTGCTCAGCCAAGAAGCCTGTCCAGGGTTGGTTTACTTGGTCTGTGATTTTCAGGTCATTCAGAGTTGAGTGCTTCATTGGCCAGGTGCCCTATGTGGCTAGGGATGAATTAACCTTCGATCTATGGGTTTTAATTATTATTCTCAAGTCTAACCTAATATGTGCAATCAACTCTTTAAAAGCCATATGCTCCAGGATAAGCACTTGGGCCTGAACCATATGGGCAGAGGAACTCCTTCATGTTATTCTGCTCCCATGATGAGCTTTGTGGAGAGAGAAGCAGCACATGGAGCTGGGGACTGGCCCAGTTCCAGGCTGAAAATTTAAACCTTGTAGTTTAAATTTATTCATGCACAGGTGTGCATTCTTCATACATGTACAAACAAACTCACATGAGCACAGCATGTTTGTCAACATGATAGACTAGAAATAACATGGGTTCTGATGTCAACTATATTGCAGTACCATTAGCAATTACTTTTATGAACTTGAGCTACTGCACCCCTGGTGGGCTTTGGATTCTCTACAGAAATAGGTATAATAAAATCCAACTAGAAAGGCTGTGGAAAGGCTAAGATAAAATATATGGACATATAGCCATGATTAACAATTAGGGTAAGCTTAAAGTTGGGTGAGTTCTATGACTTCTTAAATGAATCCTGCTCTTTTCATCTGCCCTGATTTATGTAGCTGAGTCTTTGATTCATCATTAATGAAATGAAGTTAATTCTGTTACTCTGTTACACTCCATTTTTTCTCCCAGTCCTCAGCTGCATCCCCAGATTGTACTTTTTTTGATGGTACCAATGATTGAACTCATATTCTTGCATTTGTCATGTAAGTGTTTATGCTGCTGATCTATCTCCCCAGCCCTCTGCATTCCTAGACTAAATAACTGTCTTAGTTACTTTTCTTTCATTGTTGGGACAAAATGCCCAACACCTAAAATCTGGAAAGGATAGTTCACAGTTAGTGGAAATTTCAGTCCATATTCAGCTGCCTTGAAAGCAGAGTGGCCCATGAAAGAGGCCAGCTTTTCATGGAAGTGAAAACATCAAAGATCAAAAAGAGCAGCAGCTGAGGCAACTAGCAAGCCTCTCTTCCCCTCCTTATATTTATATGCAGATTATTTGCCCCAGGGCAGGTGTAGCACTCACACCCATAATCCCAAATTGGACCAAGAATTATCACAAACTCTAGAAGCTACCCCAGGACTTCAGGAGCTTTTTTTGGGAAAAACTGGATATAAACCACAACCATAACCAATAAAGTACCCTCCATTTCTCTTACTTGGTCTCTTTCCATTACTCTCTCTTTCCTTCCTTTCAACTTTGCTTTCACTTGAAAAGGGATCTTACCAGGTCACTAAGCTAAGCAAGCTGGAATCAAATGTGGATTCCTCAACTACAGCTGTTCAGAGTGCAGGAACTATAGGTGTGTAGCACCATGCCTGGCTCCTTGCCCTAATCTCCTAATCTTGTCCTGTCTAGATGGCCTGGATACATTTCTCCCCATTACCAATCTTCCCAGATTTACAGTGGTTGCCAGAGCAATCAACAGCAAAACTCACTTCATTATGATCTGATTCATGTGCTGAAACACAGCCAGTATGGCTCCTTGGGAATGACTAGAAAGAACTACAGAATAGTAATCACAGGAACTTTTACAACATTCTCAGGAAAGAGACGAATATCCTCTCACATCATGTCTTTCTTCATATCTTTATCTATATCCATATCCATATCTAAGTCCACCTAACTCCCAATAGATTGTGAAATTGATTTACAAGTTTATTGCTTTTTTTTTTTTTTTATATTTTGCGGAACTAGAGATTGAACTCAGGCCCTTGTGCTTGCCAAGGAAGCACTTGTTCCACAGAGCCATCTCCCCAGCCCCTACAAGTTTATTTTTAACTTCTACTTTTGACCAAGGATGAAAGTCTCATGTGCTTCTCAGTTGGTGCTCAGCTATTCTTCCTATCATTGTGAATAGTAAACTGGATCAAGCTTGAGGTTAATAAAAAGGAAATCATATGATTTACATCAGAGATTTTATTATTTCAGCATATATTTATCAAGCTCCTTTGCTGTGGGAAGAGCTAGGTTACAAAGAAATTAATGATAACTAATAAAATAATTCTTTTTCTAATAATTTAAGG
The DNA here is from genome assembly GCA_004027165.1 of Ctenomys sociabilis. Lineage (NCBI taxonomy): Eukaryota > Metazoa > Chordata > Mammalia > Rodentia > Ctenomyidae > Ctenomys > Ctenomys sociabilis. The sequence goes on along the minus strand of PVKA01015537.1, from coordinate 16,827 downwards.
TCCTAAGAAAGAGTAAATAACCAGAGGTAAATAAAAGATGGCTACTTATGAGGACCATTAAAGGACAACCTAATTTGAAATCCAAGAACAACTTCCAAAAGAAGTGACATTTAAGCTTAGATCTTAATGAGTATTTAAGAATGGCAGGAGGAATGCCAGGGTGAGCCACATAAATAATGACCCTATTGAGGATTCATTCATTGTTGAATAATTAATGGAACCAGCTATCCTAAGGCCCTTGGGATGTAGTGGTGACAAGACAGATAATTTCTGGTTGTCTTGCTTATATTATAAAAAGAGTAAGAAAGCAATGCATTTTAGTGGTTTAGCATTGTGTATGATACAAAGGCCATACTGCATATCAGGGTGATAGTAACATCACTATAGGAGTTATAACAATTATAAAATTAATAATATCAGTGACTGCAGCAAAACAGCTATGTCCTTTCAAAGCAAACTATTATAAGAGGTTTTTCTTTTTTGATTTTGTGAGTGGTGGAGAAGGCCTCACATGAGGCAGAAAAAAATATATAACCTTTTGAGTTAGAAAAAGTGCAATCAGAAGATTGAAGTTTTTATTAGGGTTTAAAACCTCATTTACTATTCAAACTGACTTTCAATATATCCACTTGGTTGAGGGTAGATTTGGACTCAAGCATGAAGTAATTAATAATCTATAGATTTTACCCCTCCTTCAAGCTGGAACAATGGCAGAAGTTTTTTTTTTAACTCCTGGAGGTATGGTGTGTTATACTTATGGAGTGGTACATTGACCAATTTCAAGGTTTTAAGAAAAGATTTAGCCTCTCGTATGGCCTCTAAGCTCCTCAGAAAATCAGAGATCTAAGTGCTAGGAACAGAGATAGGAGGAGATAAATAGATAATTTCAGAAATAAAGTATTGCCCTTTCCTAAGTTACAGGTAACTGTTGGAAAGATCTTCTCTAGACAAGTGTTGTAGGTTTACAAGGGAGTAGATTTAATATGGGATACATAATTTATGGAATTATTTTACAATATTCACCCAAAAGTCAAATGCAAAAGATTGAGAGATTTGTGCACACACTGGAGACTGAAAGAATGCAGTTGATGGTCTGGATAGAAATGTTCTGAACTAGTCTAGCTACCTAAAGCCCACAGCAGTGTCCTCCATGAGTCCAGCTGGAGGCTGAGAGCCCACCACAATGTTGCCTGCACTCTACACCTAGTATCTGCATTAGTAAGGATCAGCTGTGCTTTACAAGTTGACCATTGTGGTGTTAATCCACCACAATCTCTTTCTTAGTCTACTTGACAACCAGACACATTCCCTTAAGCCATATTTTCCTGTAGCAGATTTGTGAAAAGTTAACATGTCTTAATCTATTCAGATTTACGTTAATGTAATAATTACACATATATGATTCTTTTTTATTTTAAAGAGAATAAGACAATAAAAGTAATACAGAATTTCAAAACAGAATGATGGGAAATTAGTAGTGGTTATTATATTGCATATTGTTATCTTCAAAATAGTTGCTTGGATTACCAGATATAGTCATACAAAACATACTAAATTTTATAGCGAAAGCAAATATTCAAATAGTGTCAAATTTCAAGGTTAAAACCACAATATTTCTACTAAATAACCTAATTATAAACATATTTCTAAATTAAAAATTAAAATCATATTAAGAGAACTGTTACATGCAATCACAATCCTTACCTTTTATCAACAGGACAGCACAACACCAAAAACAGGGATCTTTTAAATTTCAAATACATTCTTCCCTTCTGTCCCTTGTCCTAGTTCTTCTCAGTAACTACATCTTGTGCTATGAATGACTACTACAAAGACAAGAATATGCAATCTATTAATTGTTGTAATTCTCCTACCAACCTGTTTTGAAACTGTCTCATTGAAACTTTTTTCTCAACAAAATTAATAAAACAGTTCCGTTGTGCTTCATCCTGGCAATCTAAAGATCACTGAGCCCTCCCTCTGACCAAATGCATCAAATTACCCTGCTAGCTAGCTGTTCTTAATTTCCAGCACAGATCTGGACAAAAGCTTTCAATAGTAACCATGCATCTATCCCATCAGTGGACTATATTGAGACTTTTCTGCCATCCAGGCAATATCTCCAAACACAAACAAAATGCAGATAGACTTCCAGGAAAAGCACAAGATACACCACCTGGGCTCCAGCAGATGCAGTCCTTCTCAGTAGAAGCCTTCTGAGCCTTGTGCTCATCAGAAGCATACCCATCTGTAGGAATTTTGTTAGGGTTTGACCAGAGTCTCTCATATAGTTTACAGGGTAAGGGGATGCCAGCATTTAAAAACTTTCCCAAATTAATTCCCAAATTAATTTCCCAAATTAAAAGCTCTTAAGCTCTTGTGCCTCATGACCTGAAAATATTACAAAATGACCGCACCCCCTTTAAATTCTGAATGTTCCAGAATGGCAGTTGCATACCATGTTCCAATATGGTAGTAACATAGAGAATTTGTTCCCCAGATTTGGATTTAGAGCATTCAGAAATACAGGCACTGTACTTATACAACTATGAGAGAAGAAAGCCTGTCCACAATTATAGCTGGCAGCTGACCTTGGTATCAACCACATAGAACTGGTTTTAGGCACATACAGAATTCAAGAGTTGTGGGATCTCTAAGGCTCCCATCCAGATCTCAGAAGGCCTCATAGGCTGTGTGCCTCAACAGTACATTGTAAAAAGCTGTGAGGGTGAAGCCAACAGTGCAAGGAAAACTCCAGAAGTTTGGAAAATCCAGAAACATGCATCATCTGAGGAAAATTGCAAGGAGGGAGAAGAGGAATCCCAAAAGAGAAGCAAAGAGAGCTACAGCTACTGAAGTGCAAAGAGGGTGGAACCACCCAAGCCTTGCCACAGATTCCTTGGATCCTGAACTACAAACCTTAATGTTTGCCATGCTGGATTTTGAACTTGCTTTTGTCCCAGTCATTAGTATTTCTTTTTTTTTGGAATGGAAATGTCTACCTCTGCCACTGAATGTTGGAAGTACTTAATTTTCCTTTCATTCATATAAGGGATCATGGCTAAGAATTTGCCTTAAAACCCAGATTTGGGACTTGGACTTTTCAGCAATGCTGAAACTGTTAGGACTTTGGCAACTCTTAGAGGTGGACTAAATGACCTGTGCATGAATCTTTGAGGGGCAGGAGTGGAATGCCATGATTTGTGTCTGGATACACATGGAAAACCTCACAGGATTATGGAGAGCAGGCTTTTGGAAGAGGTTGTGTGTAGATTTTGTGGTTGATTCATGGTTTGATGCTAGGATTAAGAGTGTGGGTGATATACATAGCCAAGGGTCGGTAACCTGTGTTCAATATAAGGGACAGAAAGAGGTTTGTTTCTTTTCTGTCTGGTTGCTTTTGCTGTCTTCTGCCACCCCAGCTACCATGAACTATTGTTCGTCTGCTATCTTTCACCCTGCCTTGGATCCAGCTAATTATGAACTTAAACCACTACAAACTGTGAGTTAAAGAAGTAGTTCCTCCTTTAACTTTTGGTGTGGGATGTTCTGCCTCAGCAATGAGAAAAATAAGACAGCAAGAGACCATCACCCTTTGCGATACCCAAGACACCAGTAGTTCTTTGGTTTAAGCAGATAAATTTTATAGTCATCTATCAAGAGACTTGAAATACTCCACATTCATACTGGAAATGAAATTTTATCTTAATATGTGCTCAACTTTAGAAAAAACCTTAAGTTTCCTATTCTTATTTCCTTTTTTTCAGTGAAGTAGCTGAGATCCAGGGCAAGAAGGCAATTTGTCTGCGGTCATGTGCCCTGGTAGCCATAGATCCAAGACTGGATTCTTGATTTCAACTCTAGAGACCTCCGCCCATCAACTATGCATGCTCTTAATCATTTTTACTTCCCAAGTTGTTTCTCTTCCTATATTAGTAAGCTTTACTGTCACTGAGAAATAATACTTGACAGCCACAACTTAGAGGAGGAAAAATTTAATTTAGCTCATGATTTTAAGGGATTCATTCATAGACAGCTGGCTATAAGCAGAAATATCATGACAGAAATGTGTGGTAGAACAAAGCTGCTTTAATTCATAGCATCCAGGGAGCAGAGCAGGGGTCATAGCACCCTAGAGGAAGCGACGAGGTTCCACTACATCCATATAGTACACCAGGTCACACCTCCATGACCTAGCTGGACACACCAAGGAGCAGGATTTACTAACCTACTAGGTGTTTCAAAGTCCAATGAGGCTGACATATAACAACAAAGTTGTCGGCAACTATTTGACTGTCAGGAACTTTAATGCTGAGAATACAGGAATAGCAGTTGTAATCTAAGAAGTAAGAAGAAAAGCCTTTCAGAATCCTGTTAGTCACTTACCAGGTTTCAGAACAAGCCTCTGAAATTTCTCCTGTGTTATGAGCATCCAGCTATAGCAACAAGTGTTTAGAGAGTAAGTTCTGATATTGTCAGAAGCTCAGATCCTCAGGGCTTTTAAGTCTTTTCTTTTTTGTTAGTTGTCTCGTTCACTGATGTGTACCGCAGACCTCAGCCAGTGGCTTATAAATCTCATGAGAAAGAAAGGGAAAATCACCATGTATTTTTTCTTTCTGAATCCATGTTTGCTCTCTGGGGATTCAAAAACTGAGGCTCCTTGCTTTGACAAGAGAACTTCTGGAACATACTGTCTCTTGAAAAATGTATGTTCTATCAGTAAAGCCTTTCTGTGGAAATGTTTTTAGAAAGACATAGATACAACTATTTCTTAGGCTTAAGGTTGTCTGTGTATGTTAGCTACACATTTGCTCTCAACTACTCTAGAACCCAGAGACTTGTTTCTGAATGAATGGTCCTGACTGGGACCTAAATATTTCACACCTTTCTGATAGGACAGTGTAGAGGAGGGAACAGAGAGTCTGTCTTCTTGAGAGGAAATAGTAAACTCTGGGACTCTACCTTCTTTGATCTGTGGAGTGTGCAGACAGGTCCTTCCTTCCCTCTGTGCCTCAGTATTACTATCTGTAGAAACAATATCTTGCCTATAATCTCATTTTTTAGTGTTATAATTTCAAGTGATTTTTTACATAAATAACTTATGTAGCCCTGAAAGCTAGACGATCTGTTCCACTATGAAATCCTATAGTGTCTGCTCAGTATGGAAAGTTCCCATACACTTCATCTTCCTCCCATTCTTCAGTTTTCCTTAAGCCCAAGAGTGAGACCCATAAACCTAAGCTACTTATGTGGCTCCAGGAAGTCTATGAATGTAGACTTAGCTACAAGTAGCCACACCAAGTAAAACATCTTCTATCCTGGCACAGTTTGTATGTCTACAGAATATTATGCATATGTACTTGATGTGCATGAACAGCTCCATAGTCTGGAATAATCTACAGTAAATCATATTTCATATTCTATACTTTTGCACTTTGACTAAGGATACTCAATAATTTGTATGTAATACTTTATTCACTTTATCTTGGCATATTTATTTGCCTTGTTTCTAGTCATTCACCCAACTCCTCAGTCTTTTGGCCATATTTATAACGATGATCCGTTTTCATCTATCTACCTTACTCTTATTTAAATTCTCTTGCTATCTTTCCTTAGCCATCTCAGAGTTGTACTACACACTAAGTCATGTTTATATTTTTTATAACCTTTAGTTAATCTAGAAAACAAGTATTCAGAATGCATACAACTATTAAATTAAATAAGGAAAACTGCATAAATGCATTAACTTCTACTAGTAGTTATTTTCTTCCTTGTAATGTCAACAGGTAAAATAACAGGAAGGGTTATGTCTTATGAGTGGAGGTCTGCTCACATGAAAAATGCCACATCTCAACTTGAAGGTCACCTAGAGAAGCTTGTATGCAATCAGGGTGAAGATTACAAGTTCAGTTTATATGGCAGATGGAATGACATATGGTCTATCTTTAACAGATTCCTTTCTAAAGAGACAAAATGGTATGGTCAGGGGCAGTTCTCCTGTAAAAAGAAAAAAAAAAAAAACAACTTGCAGGAAATAGTAGCACAGCATTTCAGAAAAAATATTTAAAATATTTAATTGACAGTACAACTATAAGAAATTGAAGTTAATTATACAGGCATTCTTAATTCTATCACATTACTACTAATTTCTTTATAATTTTTAAAGTTGTTTTGAAAATGGCTATAATCCCCAAAACTTTTAAAGAGATTTGATACAATCCCTATCAAAATACCATCAATTTACCTCACAAAGCTCTAGAAAATGTTCCAAAATCTCATTTGGAACCAGAAAATATTTAGAATAGCAAGGCAATTATGGCCAAAAAAAAAAAAAAAAAAAAAGATAAGGCACTAGGCATCATAATCCCTGACTTGAAATTACAATGCAAAGCTACTGTGATAAAATAAGCATGGTACTATCAAAATAAAACAGAACTGAGGGTCAATGCAACAGATTTGAAGATGCAGACACAACTACAAACACATCTCAGACAAAGTGGCTATGCGTGTTCACTAGAAGAAAGATAGCCTCTTTAACAATGGTAAAAGAAAAGCTGGCTTTCCACATTCCAAAGGCTAAAACTAGATGAAGGTCTATCACCATGCACTAAGCTAAAGTCAAAATGTATTGAAGATTAAAACATTACAACAGGAACACTAAATCTACAAATAAAGAAAGGAGGTAGAAATTGAAGATATAGGAGTAGGCAGAGTTCATGAACAAAAACCAAGCTGCATGGGAAATACTTTTAAGAATCAGCAACTGGCATCTCATCTTATTGAGAAGTTTATCCATATCATGAGAAATTAGCAACAGAATATGAAGAAGACTCACAAAATCCTAAAATAAATTACCAATAGTCAGGCAGAACAAAAGATATCTATTTAGAATATATAAAGACCAAAAAAGCAGCCCCCCAAATTCAAAGACCCAATCCAAAAGTGGTCACCTGAGATGAATTCACAATTCTCAAAGGAAAAAATACAAATGGCAAATAAAATCACTAAAAAAATGTTAACATCATTAGCCACTTGAGAGATGCAAATTAAAACAACACTGAGATTCTATCTCAGCCCAGAGACAATGGCTATCATAAACCAACAATAAATGCTGGAGAGAAGGTGGGAAAAAGGGAATCCTTATCTATTGTTGATGGGAGTGTAGACTGGTACAATCTCTGTGGAAATCAATGTGAAAACTCCTCACGAAACTAGAATTAGAAGTTCCACTGAACCCAGTTATTCTTCTCCTAAATATCTTTCCAGAAGAACCCTAAACATCATGCCACAGTGATATATGTGCACCCATGATTACAGCAGCACAATTTTATAGAGATAAATCATGGAAAAAACCCAAAGGCCTACCAACTGAAGAAGGGATTAAAAAGATGCTATATTTTATACAAAGGAGTATTACTCAGCCACAAAGAAAAATGTGAAGCTTTTATAGGTAAATGGATGCAACTAGAGATCATGCTCATAAGTGAAATAAATCTGATCCACATTTGTAAACATAATATTGTCTCCCTAGTATAAGAACATGAAAGAGTTAACTAAAATCTGAAAAGCATAATAGATACAGTAGAAGGAAAAGAAACTAAACATAGTGAATAAATAATTGGGATGAGATAGAGGAGAGAAGATGGGAGAAAAGAAAGAGAGAAAACCCATGTATGTATATAAACAGAATAGGTAGGATGATTGTACTGTTAATTTCTATTGCTTTTTTAGGAAAGAGTATACAGAGTGTTCAGTTTCTCACTACTAGATCAGACTTGTAGTGATCTACTTGTTTACAGCCTCCTAAGAGCTGGGATTACAGAAGCGCGCCACCATTCACAGTCTCAATTGCTGGCTCAGTCAGTGCACCCAGAGGTTGAGGCTCATATGGCAGGTCCAGGGATCAAATCCCAGGCCTTGAACCTGCTTGTAGGCAGTTTAATCCACTGAGCTATTTGGCTGGTCCTATCTACTGGTTTTTTAAATGTAGTAGTTAATGCTTACAATTTTTACATTGACCAATTTTCCTTCTTTATATCTGTAATCTGAGCAGTTACACTGAAGTCAACAATAGGACAACCACTGTTCAATACCTATCTTCTTTTTAAAAAATTGTGTATCATTCCTGATGTCTCATCTATTTTTTTATTCTCTTTAAAATATATTTTTGAAAAACATAAAAGAAATCAATTGGAAAACAAGAGGCCAGAGAGATAGCTTGGCGATCTAAGCACCTGCTTGGCAAGCTCAAGGACCTTGGTTTAGTTCCCTGTACTGCTTGCTGTGCTGGGCTCACCTTGAGGGGCACTGAAACTGCGCATGGCGGTGCATGCCTATAATCCCAGTGCTTGGGGAGGGTGAGATAGGAGGACCACTATGAGATTGAGTGTTGTAGTGAGATCCTGTAGCAGATAAATAGAAGATAAAATAGCAATATGAAAATTATGCATGTTTATGAACTGAGATGTGATTATTTTGATACAATAAGAGAGTTTCAGTTCAGTGGTCTGTCCATGTCTTTGGATTGCCATCTTTTGGAGAAAACTCCAACCTGTAGACTCACTCTGCTATAGGTGGAAGCTTCAGCTGGGTGCAGACATTCTCACTTGAGCCAGTGATGTGACATTAAGTCCAATTCTAGCAACAGGGTGCTTCCTAATGAAGCACCACGTCATGGGCTTTATTGTTCCCTAAATTCCAGCCTGAAAGGCTCGGTATGTGTCCTATTGAAACAGAATATATCTTGACTACCTGACTAAACAGTGTGTTCTTTCACTGTTCTGAGTTTTTGATAATTTATTAATCATGCTTTGGAAACCTTTGTCATTCGACAAAAGCTAGTATAGAGAACCAGATATTAAAATGACTCCACTAGAAAGGAGGATTAAAACTTCATAGTAAAACAAAAAATGAATTTAAACAGAAATTTATATCTTAAAATTACTTTTTATATAACTAGTAATCTAGATTTAGGTTACTATATGTATAAATGAATATTTTTCTTAAAGCAAAATATATTTATTGGTGGAAAGAAAGTTTCTGTCTGATAAATGGACAAAGAGGGACCAAAGCGGGGTGTCCCAGGGAGAAAGCAATGTTCTGAAGGCCAGGGAATGTATCACACAATTTTTCTGGGGAAAAGTGGTGGCATATAGCGACTTGTTTTACTTTGTTTGCAAAACCATATTTTTTTGATGGGTGATACCAGGAATCACACTCAGGACCTCATGCTTGCAAGGCAGATGCTATGGAGCTACATGCTTCGGCCTTTTATTGTTTTTGTTCTTGTTCTTGTTTTGTCTTTGTTTTTATTGAAGCGGAAATCTTTGCAAGCATTATCAATCCAATGTTGTGCCTTACCTTCAATATTCAAATCATCTTTTGTTAAAAGTCATTCAACAGGCTATCTTCATTGCCACAGTTTTATTTGACAACAAATATGCAGGGTATTCTAGCATCCCTGTTATAGACTTCTAAAAACCATTCCTATTTTGTGAGTTTTGCAATTTTGCTTTGCAACTAATCATTAGTGAATCTCCATTGTATTGTCTGATGTTTAAAACATGCAAAAATCAGCAAGAGGCTAACATAAAAATGCAAGGACATTGGAAGTGTTTAACATGCATGTAGACTGAGTGGAAATAAAATTAAATTATTTTTGAAATTAATTAAATTCATAGTACTATAATGATAAAAGAGCAGCAATTATTATGCCAGGGATAGCATTGGATTTTTTGAGGTTCTTATGGGAAAAATGAGGGAGAGAAAAGGATCTCTTTTTGAAAAAGTTCACAACAAAGGTTTCAGCTCAGTGGTTGTGAGATGTTTCGGTCCCCAGCTTCAGGGTCACTTTGGAACTTGCTACAGTGTATTAGAAATGTAAATTCCCAGTTTGCATGGTTGATATTGTATGAAGAGAGCCCAGAAATCTGTTCTAATGAACTTTTTTGGTGATTCTAGTGTATGCTGAAATAAGATTCAATCCAGTCTTATTATACTAATGAAGAAACTATCAATGTGAAGGCTTTTTTTTTGGGAGGGGGATACCAGAAATCCTACTCAGGCCCTTGATCAGGCTGGTCCTTGCACAGACCAGCCTGAGCAAGGGCCTGAGTAGGATTTCTGAGCTATCCCTGGTTGAAGCTAACAATCTGGAAAGAAAAATGTAATTTTCTTAGGTTCCAAGAAAAGCTAAGAATACAATGTTCCTTCCATCTTTTAGATAATACCCTAAAAGATGGTACTTGTATGGAGAATACAAAGTTCAGCATTCCTTTAGTATCCACAGGGAACTGGAACAAGGATTGGGCCAGTATTGTAATTTGAGACTTTTCAATTTTCTTATAAATGGTGACTCTTACTTACAACCTCCACACATCCTTCCACATATTTTGCTTCTAGATTATTTGTAACACCTAACAAAGTGTAAACATTATATGCATAATTGTTGTACCGTATTGTGTAGAAAATAAGGACAAGAGAAAGAGTAGTTGGTAAGTACTCAGTCCAGATGCAATCTTTAAACATATCTTCCCTGTCCAGTTGTTTAAATCCATTGAGGTGGATCCTGAAGACAAAGACACTATGAATACAGAGAGCTGACTGAATGCTATGCCTTAATTATCACCACTGCCTTATAAGTACTTTTTGCACATGAGAAAATCCTAAGGGGAGAAGGGTGTACACGGTTTTGTTTAGTACGAGATCGAACCTCAAGCTCTGTCAACAGAGATCTACCCAGAAACTCTCAATGCTCACAAAGTAGAACTGTACACTATTTATCTATTGTTTTTATTGTCATAATATTTGAATTGTGATGATTTATAAAATCACCTTGAGGTAGAAAAAAGGCAACATTTTATAAAGGACTATTTCTGTCGCTATATTTCATAGCTACAGTTGAAAACACCTACTACTTTCCTAAACTTCAGCAACAATGTGGTAACAATTTAGCTACTTCAGATTGGCAAGAAAGGTTATTTTTATTTCTCATTATGTATAAGATGCTTCTTCTTGTACATTTTCGGGCTGTTGTTTGCTTTTTACAATATTTTAAGTAATACTTGTTGATTATATTTGAGGTATTTGAGGCTTCAGGCTATGTTAACAAGTGATACAATTTTAGAAATGTGAAAAAAATTATATTTCCATGTGATAAAAGAACAATATAGCAAAATATAGAATGTTAATATAAAGTTAGTTTTCCTTCTAAATATATTGCTAGTAACAATTATCATCAGTAACTGCTAACATGAAGGGCTTGCTGATTGCTGAAAACAGATAAGCCATTATATACTCAATATTTTCCAATAACTCTTATAATTTGGGATATTTTAAAATAATATTTATTTGGTACAGGAGCTTGCTACACATTTCAGAGTCATAGAGATCCTCACATCTCAGCCTCCCTAACACTGGAATTACAGCTGTGTGTGACACTACACCTGATTTCAGAGGCCAGCATGGTGTCTAGGCTTCCAGGGACTGAACTTGGATCCTTGTGCTTTCCTTGTAGGTACTTAGACACTGAGCTATCTCCTCTGCCCTAAATCTATCATGCCAATGCTATTATTGATACCCATTGCATACTCAAAGAGGACACTTTCAGCAAGTAAATCAATTACCCAAGGTGAGAACCTATACTTGCATTATTGGACAGATTACCACAGAACCATGCCTGCGCATGGTTTCTGAACACATCATAGTGCTCCTGACAGTGATGACCTCCACTGCCCTGCAAGAGCCTTGAAAGATTGTCTTTGAACTTGTAAATATGTAAGCAGATAAACAAATACTCCATCATCTAACCATAATCTAATATAATCCTAATAATAATAATTCCTCCCAGTCATGTGGTAGCAGAGTGAGGATATGAATGCACTTCCAATGGTCTGAATCATGGTAATAGAAGCCAGAAGTGGAAGTGTGGCATTTAATTTGGCTATGCTGGGCTTTCTGACCTGAACACTGTTTCTGCATGTGCCAGATGGATGGATGTAGGTGATGAGCAAGTGAGTTACTCAGTGATAGACTAATGCAGCAGGAGGTCCATCCACTCAAGGAGATGTGGACCACACAGATTTAGGCCACAGAACATGGTATGAGTTACTGTTTCAGATTTGACCCCCTGTGCTAAACCTTTCCTACAGTTTCCACCATTTTTCTTGTCTTTACCAGTTGTTGGCTTCTGTTCATTATCTGATGTCATTGGCATTTTCCCCATGTGTTCATTTCTTAAATTCGCTTCTTAACTTGGAAATTCACTAAGAGCAGAAATGAAGATTTCAGTTCTTGACTTACATAAATGCAACAGTCTTGAGCTAAACTCTGAATTCATTACATTGCATGTTCCCATCCATTTTCCACCTTGTTTCAGAGTGAACTAAAGTACAAATCGTCCACAAACCATAGATAATATCTTGATAAATGTCATTACACCTCTAGAATTTCCTCGGGAAAAAATGTTTTAAGTGAAGAAGCATTCTAGCCAAAGCCCAATGAAAATATAAGAGAAAAGAGGGATAAATTGTTTACTGTTTTAAATATTTCTTAAAAATTAATTGGACCTGGTGGAAATAGCAAAACAGGCAAAGCGGTTCACAGAGAGCTAAATATGGAAAAAGCTGCTCAGCTTCAATTTTATTTGAATAAATGTATATTTTTTAAAGTAGTGTTTGACATTGCACAACACTGTAAAATGAAAATACATAGCACCCAGTTTTAGTAAGATGATCATACCGCTGGTGAATCCTGCTCCTGGGTGAATATATTAGTACAACTCATAGGTAATATTAGCACATTTTTGCATTTATCCTAATATATGTTACTGAATTAGTGCAATATTTTCTAGAACAGTAATTCTATACTAACCCAAATCTCAAAAAGAGACTTTTTTGGTACCGAGAATTGAGCTCAGAACCTTGCACTTGCCAGACAAGTGCTTATTCTACTGAGCTGTCTCCCAAAAAAGAGACATTTTTCAATCTTGTAGTAATGACCATAGCTCTTCTCCTATGGATTTTCTATCACAAATATGCTAAGTATAAAAGGGAGTAACCACTGAAAAATTGTTTTGAGAGTCAAATTGGAAATTCAGTAACCTTAACAAGAAACCTAAACTCCTTCCTATACATCACTCACTAAAACTGATACCATATCTAGGGCATAAGTTTTCAGGCATTTTCTACAAAGAGCAAATATTTCAACTTTTAAGTTTTAAGTCCATACCATCTCCACCACAACTACACAGTTCTGCAACATGTAAGTGAATAGACCCTCATGTATCACAATCAAACTCAGTTTACAAAACCTATGCTCATGGTTCATAGTTTGTCAATTCCTGATCTAGACAAAAGAATGTTCAGGGTGAGAAAATATACAAACATTAAATCCATATTTCCATCACTGTACAACATGTTGTACACAGAACTTGTGCCTGTTGTGATTCCTGAGAGAAGGGATGGATAAGAAAACTCTAAAACAAGGTAGAAGAGACAGGCCACAGGGCCCTGATAAAGAGGAAGGTGAAGATCTTTCTGAACTTAAGAGTGTAAAGTTCAGCTAGCAAAGAGTTGAACAAGTGGGCAGAAGTCCCAAAGAAAAGAGAATTGGAAATATGGGAAAATCTGGAAACAGAAGTTTCTTATGATCAGATTGCTATCAAAAATCCCAAAGGAGGTTTCTCTGAAGGGAGGGATTATAGGAGACTGCATGGTGAAATGCAAAGGATGACACAGGAATGGCCTCCTTCTATCACTACCTCTACTCCAAAATGCATTTGAGTCTCAGCATTTGTGGATTTTGCATTTACTAACTCATTTACTCATTAAAATGTATTTTTTACTCTAGAACCATCTCTCACCAGTTTTTCCCAGGAAACCGAGGAGCTGCTACCCAACATACATGTTTCTTGCTGAGATTACACAAGGTGACACTCTGGGATCTTGTTGCAGCTCTCATATTATCAACAGGGACTTCTTGAACAAACTACACAGTATTATCTCTTCTGCTTTCTGTTAGTGAACTTGTTGTTTAAATGTGCCCTAATTAGGGGGCCTGACCCCTGTATGCTATTCCTAAACACGAAAAAGTTACAATACACCTCAGCAAGAAAAAGATATATGTACTAGATAAACTTCACTCAGACATGAGCTATGTTACTGTTGGGTATGTATCAAATGTTAATGAGTTAACAATGTATATTGAATAACGATCACCGAACAGAAGCAGCCCAGAGACAAGGTGATGTGCTAATCAGTAAACAAAAATTATTATGACCAGAGGTTTGAATGACGTAACTCTGTGTTTTCTGCAGAGCCAACTCTTTCTTGCATAGTCTTTAATTTAGTGTTCACAGCTCTTTTAGAGACATAAACTATTGTAAGTGATAAGAATCAGCTGGGGAACAGAAAATAGCACTAGGTGCCCACATAACTCATAGGTACAAAGAACATCATGGGTCTATGAGCCAATCTCTTCCATTGGATCCTTTTAGGCAGAGCTAAGTAGACCACACAATGGATTAGAAGGTAGGAGTAGACAGGCAATCTCAGTGTAATGCCTAGATGAAAATTATATCTGGAGTTAAGCTCTATAGCACCAGATAGAGCGGAGAAACTCCAGAATGTCAAGAGCATCTCTGTGGGTTCTTGTCCAGACATATGAACATCATTGAATACTACCACTTAGTTTCCAAAACACTAGACCAACCAAGCTAGCTCACAGCAGAGGAATTCACTTTTTAACCCCTTGAATGGCCTAAAGTAGCTGCTCCTAGCACAGGACCATAGTTCCTCTCCTCTCAGCTGTTGCAGCTACAGTGCCCACAGGTGCAACTGTGGCTCTGGGCTCCACTCTGGAAGGCACAAGCTGTAGAAATTGGCAGCATCTGAATGGTAGCAATTCGGAAGCATTATACTGTTCACAACTTAATGGTTACCTTCATGTTATTCTAAAGAATGTTATAAAGGCCCATCATTGGGGTGGACATCTGCATTCTCTAGTAGGGTAAATATTTATGGGGGAGGCCATGTTTGAATTTCTAGAACCATAAGATCACTAGAGGGAAACACCAGCCTTCTTAACCTGCAGGTGTGAGATTCCAACCCATGAGAGCTGCTACATGGGCCAAATAGGGTGCCCCTGCCTGAGGCCTTGGAGCCAGACCATCCCCTAAAGTCCCTCCAGAAGGCAGGACAAAGTATAGGATGATTTTTCTACAGTTTTGGAATTTAATGCTATTCACTCTGTTGGGCCCTGGACTTCACTGAGAATTGTCACTCCTTGTCTTCCTCTGTTGCTCTTTTGGAATAGGAGTGTCTGCCCTAGAACTGTTCTACCAGTTTATTTTGGAAGGAGAGAGCTTGATTGATTTCACAAGCTGTTACCTAGAAGGGAATGCCCCTCCTAATAGATACACCTTCAGTCTTAGCCATGTCAGATTTTGGTGAGACTCTGGACTTAAAACTGTTGGAAGGATGACAAATTCTCAGGCTACTAGAACGAAAAAAATACATTTTCTAAGTGATAAATATACTCTTGAGCCGGGCATGGTGGTGCATGCCTGTAATCCCAGCACTTGGGAGGCTGAGGCAGGAGGATTGTTGTGAGTTCGAGACCAGCCTGAGCTACAAAGTGAGCTTAAGGCCAGCCTGAACTGCATAGTGAGACCCTGTCTCAAAAAGACAAAAAAAAATAAAATAAAATAAAAAAAATAATAAAATAAATATACTCTTGAGGTGCTGAAAGCAAAATCTCATGGTTTGAATGCCCCAACTCATGTTTAAATGTAATTTTTTGTAACATTTGTGTAGTCTTTTCATATTTGTTGATTTATGAATGAATGGATAAATAATTGAATGACAATGAGGGCAGAGAAAGGTGGTTTGGAAGCTTTACTTTGAATTTTTATAAGCTTTACTGTTTGCTCATACCAATATGAGCATGTATTAGATTCAGGATGAAATATAATCTGAAACGCTTTCACCCTTGTTTATCCTTCAGAGGCTGCTCACAACCTTTCAATATCATGATGAAATTCTCTGTTCCTTGGTTACTGTTCTCCCTCCTCACACTCCCTCCTGCCATCCACCAAGAGACAAGTGGCTGCTCAGTCACCTTGGTTATAGCTGGTCTGACCAGAGGCAGAGGTTGGATTTACTGCACACTGTTCTGATTATCTCTCAGGTATATATAAACTTGCCGATGCCTCGGGGATTTCAGGGTACAAATTCTACTGGCTAGAATCATGAGCTGCATGATCTGGAATTATGGATATCCAGCATGGATTTTGAGTAGCAATCCAAATAGAAGGATGGAGGATGAAGTAGATAATCCTTGAAGCCATAGCAGAACAAAGAGGAAATAACTTAGGCTCTTGACTTGTGTCTGTTTTGGTTTACTTTCTGAGAGCCACTTATATCACTACCCTTACCCCACAGGACATATATCCTATGACAAAACAATCAACTGCTCAACCTAAGCAATTTCAGGTTGCCTTCTGCTCGCAGTCATCTAGGATTCTGAGCAGTGCATCTCTCCATGACCTCAGCAAAACAGGAGAGAGTCATGCCGCCATACCGAAAGGCACAAGGACTCTTCACAGCTTTAGCCTCACCTACATCTGCACATTCTTATCTCACACTCTCTCCCCTTCTCTGGTCTGATTTACTGTTACCTCTTTCTTCACTGAGTGCATTCATTTCTTTGGGAAATCTTCACAAGCTGTGGCAGCCACCATCATGATCGTGTCTAAGGGAGCATCCCTCTGTGTGTCTCTCCCTAAATTAACCATTTATATTACTGAAACATAGTGGTCTTCTGTATGTT